>VVAS01049585.1:7804-25606 GCA_015103295.1 Ptychochromis oligacanthus
AACAATGGTGTTTTTGCATCTTTATGATTAAAGCAACTTGCTGCCATCACCATAGAAATAGAAAGTCATTTTATTGTGAAACTAGAGTAATTAATGACTTCACTGCAGTTTTCACATGAGGAAAGCAATCCGGTGGACTGAACTGACAGGCCAGTTATGGCCCCCAGGCTCAGGCCTGTTTGACACCCCTGCATTTTAAAAAGAATATTCAAAGTGCTCATCCAAATGAGGTCAACACTGCACTTACACGGGTCACCAGCATTACACCCTCCAAGTTTGAAGTGGTTCAGATGAACGGTTGTCAAGACAGGTGAAGAACAGACAGATTTGTAAGATAAGGGGGGAATGAGATTTAATGTTTTACCTCTCACACTATTCAACAACAGAAACTACAGTCTGCAAAATCACATTACAGTTGAACTAATGTCTCTTTAAAGCAATTTCAATAAAAAGGAGCATTCATAAAGAGTGGATTTGTTCCGCTACCCTTACTAGGGTACATGTGAAAATAAGATGAGTTATTTACAGTATAGTGTCCATATTTGTAGTCCTTAGATGTTATTTCACTTCTATATAATTGACTCACATTTTGATTTTAACTTCTATGACTCTTTACTTGTAGAAGAACAGCTATTTGCAGCTTGTGCATGTGCATAGCAGTCTCTGTGTGTAATCAGTCTAAAGGCCATATTGGAGTGTTTGTGCCAAACGAGGGCATGTCATTTAATCAAGCCAATGCTAAATACAGAATCATCAAACGGGCCGAGTTGAAAGGAGACAGAACGATGACATTAAACATGATTACACTGATGTGATTTGTCTCATTACAGGACGAACTTCACCAATGTGTGATTTGTACAGACGAGCAGAGGAGACAAGTGTTCCATTAAAGCCTTTCTTTGCTCGTCAGCTGCCTACCCAAGACCCTTGTACATGTAATCGTGCATGACCACTCGTTAACATAATCAAAACTCAGAGCGTAGAGAGGCCAGCGAATGTGTGTTAAAAGCACTTAATAGGGAGCCCACATTACTGAAAGACTCAGTAATGGCTGTGGATGACTGTGTTCTTTGCCATTAACCTAATTCAGACTTTTCCCCAACCAAGTCATTAAAGCTACACTATAAAACATTTTTATTTTAAGAAAAATACACTGGAGCCACAGTCACAAATTGGAAATGCAACAGAAAAGTGCCCTGTCCACATCAGCCATAATCCCACAGATTTGTGCTGTTTGCCCAAATTAAATTTGGGAGCTGGAAATGGTCAGCGTTAGTCAAAGGTTTTCAAACTCTTTCTCCTCTTTCCCGACCTTTTTAGACAAGCTGACGTCACTAATATCGTGATGGCAGAGCAAACTGTGATTACCAGCAGGGGTGGATCGACTGTAAGTCAAGTCAAGTCAGTTTATTTATATAGCACATTTAAACACAACAGATGTTAACTACAGTGTACACAGCAAGTAAGCCATTGATAACATTAAAATAAAAAAAAAAAATAAAACATACTAACCAGCACTACAGTGCTGGGTCTGACTAAAAATTTCTATCATGGTATTTTTTTAAGATTCTGGTAGTTTCATGGTATATGTCTTGATGCATGCTCAATCATCCAGGTAAGGAAATCCCAGAAGGTTGATTCTGTTCATCAGGACGTAGCGTTTTCTGTGGGAGAAACGTTTCGTCACTCATCCAAGTGACTTCCTCACTGAGACTGAGGAAGTCACTTGGATGAGGACGAAACGTTTCTCCCACAGAAAACGCTACGTCCAGATGAACAGAATCAACCTTCTGGGATTCATGGTATATCACAATATAATTATTTGTGTAAGTGGGTATTTACTTACGTTTACAAAGGCTCCCTCTGTCAGGAGTAGAACATCTTAATGTCGTCAAATAAAATAAAACCACAAAAGAACAACAACACAAAAGCAAACCAAATAAATATTAGGCACAGAACTATAGAGTCAGTCCTCCCTGTTAGTGTTTTTGTTTAGGTATAGTGACACTATTTTGTTGTCACTATTTTTGTTGCCACAGCTTCTGTTGTGATCACAAGTTATTTTAGTGCGTTTCCATTCTTTTTTCTTCATCTTCATTTTCTCTTTACTGGCATTGAGTGTAGCGACAGAGCTACTTCCAACTGTTATCACACTGGTAGAGTACCTGGCTCTCTAGCATGCTGTTCAGCGGTCAAATTTTGTAAATGTGCAGCTTTTAGTATTACACATTTATTTGTGCCATGCCCTGTTGAAGAGAACTCGTTGTGAGTTATATTAATTTTTGCATCGTATGATTGGAACAGTAGGTAAGAAAGGTGCACTGGTAATATAATAATATAATACATAATAGATATGCTGCTCTGTGGAGCATAAACATAACAAAACCCAGAAATTGGTCACCAAACAAAAAAAGTAAGTTAAAAAGGCTGAATCAAAAAGAACACCCTCCTCTCCACAGAGCAGGAGTAAGCAGCCACAACACACACCGCTCACAACCCGCAAACCAAAATGGCTCTCTGGCACCGGAGCTTTCCTCTCTCTGGTCTTAAGTACTCTGGCCTAATTGCTGAGTAGAGTCAGCTGCACAAAACGGTGGCACCTAAGGCTGGAGTAAACAAGACACACCCAGTGGGTCAAAATCACAGCAGGCCCTGCTAGGGCCATAACACCAGGCCAAGGCTTGGGATAGGCTAACATAGCAGCATTTAACAGTGGATGATGGAGAAATCCAAGTTACAGATATATGTCAGTAACAGAAGGGTTCATGTAAGGAGACCAGCAAATAATGCTATGTATATATCAAACCTACAGTGAAGTATGGTGTTGGGAATATTGTAGTTTGAAGGGGGTTTGCTACTCCGGAGTTTGACACCTGCACTGAATCATCCCCACTCTGACCAAGGAGAAGCAGCATGCTATTCTTCAGAGATATGCTTCATTCATACGTTTTAATTTTTCTAGAGAGCAATTCATACTGCAGCAGATTAATGAGCCCAAACACAGCTCAAAGCTTCAAAGAACTACCTGAAAACCAAGGAGTGCTGACTGTGATGAACTTACCTCCAGTCACCTGACCTCATTGACGGGGCAAGACTGAGAAAACCAAACATTCCTGACATCATGAGAAGCTCTTTGGAAAATTGCCACAGTATGCTGGGATAACAAGCCTGAACAAAGTTGAGTCACTGCAGCTCAAGTGCTGCTATCTTTAAGCAACAGCAAAATTTATGTACGATTTCATAAGGTTCAGCTTTTCACTCAGCATGTTAAGCTGACATTACCATTTGTCATGAAACATTTTCTATTAAATAAAAACAAATACAAAATGGCACTAATTCTATTGATTCAATGAGTTAAAGGGAAGTACAACCCAGGGCAGAAATAATGCAATCCCCACACATGGAGGTTGTTCATTCAGCTTTTTTACTTACTAGCATAAAAACAAAATACAGGTATAACACACCTTAAACGAATTAAAATGAACTGTTTTAATTAATGGCTTATTTTTTTTCCAGATCAAGTAGAAGAAAATAAAAAAAATGGAATCATTAACAAAACCATCACAATTAGTACTTTGTTGCACGTACTTAGTCTTTAATGACCGTCTGAATTTTTTGAGGCACTTCAATTCTATGAGTACTTCACTGCTGAAAAACAATATTCTCCATCAAGCTGGTTTCTCGAATAGCGGTTGACAGATCACCTTTAATTGTCTTTGCCTCTTTTATTTCATTATTATTAATTTCCATCAAAAATTTCCATATCACATCGAGATCCGGACTGTTTGCTGGCCTGTGAAATACCTTTCATTGAAGAAAGATGCATTATCATCCTGACAAATGACTTCAGCATCACCAAATCTACTTTCTATCGATGGAATGAGAAAAGTGTCCAAAACTTGAGTGTACACGTGTGCATGTACTGTTGAAGTAATGACTGCCAACTGAAAGGGGAAATGTGCTTATTTTCTTCAGGCAGTCAACTGTAAGTGTTTCATTGGAACAGCACCAGACAAAAGCTCCAGCATCATCTTTGGCCAGCGCAGATTGATGATTCATCACTGAACCTCACTTTCATCCAGTCATTCACAGTCCTCGGTTGCTTCTCTTTAGCCCACTGTAAGCTTTTTTTCTTCTGTTTAGGTGTTAGTGCTGGATTTCCTTTGGCTTTTCTGTATGTAAATCCCATTTCTTACAGTTATGTCACAACAGTGACTTCAGTTTGTGCATGTTTGTTTTTCATTTGTTTTGTTGTGCGTTTTCTATTTTCAAAGCATATTGCTTTGAGTTTTCTAATGCTCTGATGTCTGTCTGTATGTTTTTCCTTTTTATAACCTTCTTATATTGTTTGCACTTTAGACACAGCTGTCTGGGAACAGCCAACATCCTTTGCCACACTTGGTGTTGGATTTCCTTCTTGAAGGAGTTGTGTAATCCTTTGTATTGTTTCACCTGACAGCTCTCTTTTTAGTGCCATGCTTCCTTTCAGTCAGGCAGGTGCAACAGCTTGTTAAGGTCTGCAAACACTCTCTTGTAACTGTAGACTATTTTGCATATTTAGATTTGTGCAGGCTTTTGTTTCTTAAAATTTGCAAATTACAAAGTGATTTCCATCATTAAGTGACATTTTTTCCTCTCCTTGATCTAGAGAAAATATACAGTTTAGTGAAATAATTTAATTCAGTTTGTTTGAGGGATGTTTCACAAATTTAAACAAAATGTTTTGTGTCATATCTGTGATTTGTTTATTTGCTACAAAGTAAAAACGCTGTATGAGCATCTTCCAAGTGTGGTGATTCCATCATTTATGTCAGGGGTTGTAATGTGTGTGTAGGTAGCAGTGGTTAGTTTTCTCTGCATTGTACTTGGCTTGGTTTTGGTTTTTGATTTGTGCCTACTATAGTATTTCATACTACAGTCTTCTGGTAATTATGTGTCAACATAATGGCATACATAGTCAGAAAGTGGCATGCATGTTTACAGTCAAATTTATAAAATAATCATCTAGCTATTTGAACTCAGATGTCAAATACGGTCTTAAAAATCTACTGAGAATACTAGAAATCCTATTGTGGAAAAACATGGAATTGTAAAAGTTTGTAAGAACCCTGCCTCACAAACCATATGTGAAACAGGCCCTACGGATAATGTGGCTATACATCTGATTTTAAGAGTTCATTCTTGAGCTTTGAAACAGCTGTTGACAAAAATGTCTCAACTCTAGATGTAGTACATTAGCAGCAGTTTGGAAGCTTTTGATCGCATCACATGTTCATTAACACATGGATCTGCCCAGTTACCATGGAATTTTAGATTATTTTTTTTAAAATTTAAATTAATTTCTAGTATTTCTCCTCATCCATCTATAAAAGTGAATTTTTAAATATATAAAAATAATTGTCAGTTAGTGTGTGACGTTTTGCTCTCATAGTTCTTTTCTGGGTGATATTACAAAGCAACTTCATTACAGGCACAGAGTTTACTAAAGAAAGAGTCCAAGACTCCAATGAGAAAAGTCCTCTCAACAGAAGGTTGTCTAGTCTTGGTCTCAGAGGAGGAGACAGATTGAGTGTTTTTATACTACTTCCCAGGAGGAGAAACCAGGTGACATTCCCCTAAAAGTCCAGGGGATGTGTGGAAGTAACAAAAAAATGTCCTGGTTGAAAAAAGGAGACAAGGAGGCAATTTTTAATATTTCTCCCCATCCATCTGTAATAGTGAATTTTTAAATATATAAAAATAATTGTCAGTTAGTGTGTGATGTTTTGCTCTCATAGTTCTTTTCTGGATGATACTCTTTTGTTTAACTGAACCTGAAAGTGATCCTCAAACACACAGCTGCTACGACACACTTCTGGTTTTGGACTGAACCTCTGGTGATGAAATACAGAACACTCAGACATCTGCCTTTGCCTTAATGCGGATCGAAAGAATGAGTAACAGTTACTTAAAACACTTTTCTAAAGCATTTAAATTTTTTCTAGCTCCACAGAGCTGACCGAATGATTCTGTTTGACAGGTGGCGTCTGTGAGGGCAAGCATCAGCAGATGGAGACCAGAAGCAGCCAGAGTAGGACAAACAAGACCAGGGCCAGTCAAGAGTTAAAAGTACTGACTCAGGGTTTGAAGAGCACTCCGTCTAGAGCTAGGTGCTTTAGAATATGCAGCTTAAAAAAAGTTTATAAGGAACACCGGTTAGCAGAGGTTCAACAAAACAGCAGCATTTTATGCCAGCAGACAGGACAAAGCTTTGTAAATTCCACAGTTTCTAAGTCAGGGAGGCCGTTGATCCTTAAAGTGCCCACCACACCTGTTAGATCAGCAAGGGCCGAGTTTGACATTGTGACTCCTAAACTAGAAGACATAGGGGGGCTGCGAGAGGCTGGAGACAAAGGTAGCCCAGTAGAGGATCCTGGAAGGCAGCAGACCAAAGCAAAAGGTAGACTCAGCACAACAGTCTTTGCATGTACATGCCAAAATGATTATGTTTATTTTTCTTCTTAACAAGTGGATTATCTAGTACATCACAAAAACGTGTGTCTGTCTGATGTGGTGTACTATGACAGCACCACTGAGTGCGTGGGGGAGGGGAGTAACTGAGTCAGAAATTGTCCATTAGCATGCTAACTTAAAAATAATTTATAGAATTCCAGAATTCTCTTGGTTGAAAGCCTAGCACAACAGACCGATTTTCCCCCTTCCAGTCCCACCAATACCTTACCTGTAAATGCTGACATAAATGAAGCCTGGCGCTGCTGAAAACATAAATGGCTCTAGACACTGATAGATGTGGAGTCCACGTTTTGTTGAAATTTCAGTCTTTTTGCTTTTGTTACCAAAAATCAAACTGTATCCATAACCAGAAACTGAACGTAACACCTTGCAAGTAAGTTTGCAATCGGCCAGGAGTCGGTACTACCTGAGGCACCCAAGTGCGGCATCCACCTGGACAACAGTAGCAAATGATGCTGAACAGTGTTAAGAGAGAAATAAAATGTGACCTCACGGGGGACTTTGTTGCTATTTTTGGGGTGAGAGTAGTAAAACTGATGGTATCTGCTTCTCAGCGGAGAGCTACAGCTCTCATGCTTGATTTCCAGCATCTCATTTCATCTTTTTATGCACTTTTCAAATTACCAGCTGTCATTTTGTCAGATTTTCACATAACAGTTATTATGGTAAAAAAAAATATTGCACGATAATTACTCTTACTTTTTAAACCTTTAGAAAATGTGAAAAAAGCAATAATGCTACACCAGTCTCGTTCAGTCTATAAGTTTTATGCATTTGATATTGTCTTTTTTTCCAAATTAATTAAACTCAAAATACAAGTGCATGAGATGGCAAGAGACCCTGCAAGCATAACTAATTATGTGGTTATTTACCATATTATCATATTGATATGATATCAGTATGAAATTATTAAATATCATAGTTATCATCAATACATGGTCATCATGACACCCTCAATTACATTACTAGTAAGTTAGCCGGAATCATTCTGTTAAAGGATTTTAAGAAGGACATCTTGCAAAAAAGAGCTCTAACAGGGCCTTTGCAGGAATACTGACATGTCTGATAGAATTTTCTAAATAACATGATGCTGTTTTTTTGGGGGGGTTTTTGCATTTTAAAACTGTCCTTATGATTTTTTTTTTTTTTTACTTCAACCAAGCTATAAAAGTGCAGAGGTCCTACAAGCAGAGGCGAAGGAAATTCAGGAAGAGCTCTCCAAAAAAAACAGTAAGTGATTAGCAAGTTGGCAGGTTTGCATCTTGCCTTTAGCATGTAAGTGTCACACTGATTTTTCAACATATATATGTATGATTAATATGCCTTTACAAGTTTTACAAGACAAGTCCTGTGCATGCTGTCTGTACTCCAGCTGACAACGTTTTTGCATTCACAGTTTTTTATGTTACACACGCAAGCACAGTTGCTCATCTGTGAGTCATATCACATTTCACATCCTGTGTGCAAATCAAAGAGTCTAATAGATAGAAAAGGCTTCGTGATGTTATCATAACCATAACCAATATTCTGCACACCCGAATTTGACATTTGTGACCTTTCGCTCTAAAAGCTTGAATGGTAAAGAGCTCTTCACACCCTTAGTATTTACAAATAATTAAAATTCTGTGGCTGTACTTAAAACCTCAAAGAAGGCAGGCATTTCTAAAGTTGTTGATGTACAAGAACGTTTTAAAGTAAATATTAAAAGATTAACACTGAGTCATTCTTCTACTCACAGAGCACCAAAGACAAAAAGCCGTGCTCCTTGGGACTTTACTGTTCTATGTGTGAAAAGGAGCTACTTCCTGTGGCTCATGGTAATTTCTGAGAAATTCCTGTTTAGTTTCACTTTATTCACCACAGCAACATAACATGAATCAACCCTTTTTTTTTTTTTCATCATTTTGGCCTTGATTTAATTGTCACTTTTATGTCTTCACTTTTCACCACAGTACGAAGTGCTGTGTGTACATCTGAGCATCTAGCTTTTCTAAGAAGGCGCACACATCCTGCTGCACTGACTCATCGCTGCCGGTGTGCACCACATCAACCATTAGTTTCAGACAACTCAGTGCTGGTGGTTCAAAGTCTCTCGGCAGTGAAGGCCCTGAGGACTGCTCTGCAGCCCTACTGGGACTGTAGTTTAACTGGTGGGTTGACAGCTGGTTTGATTTGACAAGTTCAGTGTTAAAACAGCTTACTATTGCTGACATTGCTGAGCATTTATCATCAAAACTAATTGGTAATGTCAGCTGAACACAGACTCAGAAGACATAGATTCAACAAAAATTAGGGGAAGCTTGACTAGTAAACACATATCCTTAGACATCCCCACTGCTTTAAAAACAGTTTTAAAATTCCAGTGAACATGTTAACCCTTCACTTTGATCTTTTTACAGTATGTTTTCTCCCCCCTACAGTCAGCACAGTTACATGGTTTCCCACTGATTCTCATTCATACAGCATAAAATGCCATCTGGAACCCTGAGGAGTGCTCTATTACCAGATTTCTGCAGTGCAAAAGCTGCTCCCATCAAAGCTCCGCTCTGTCTGCAGCTTTAATAGCCGCGGAGATCCACTACCCCAGAGACATGGCTCAAGATCAGGTACATCAACCATCTTCTAGTTCTTAACATGCATTTCACACAATTTTGTGAAACTTATAATTTTTACATATTTATAGCTTGTGTTGAGGATGATTATAGATCTGTCATTTTTATGTGCTAGCAAAGGGGGGGAGGGGGCAGACAGGCTAAGCATTTGAGTGAGTATTAAAATAAATGAAAAAGCTGAGTATGACAGCAAATTATTATCTGTGTTCATTAGATGTTTTATATAATGAACGAAGATAAATAACATTCTTGAGTCGTTTTTTTAACACTTTCTCCGAGTATTGTTTTGAACTTACCATTGACTCATGAATCACTAATCATTCAAGACCTCCCAGAATAGTTTTGTTCTCTTAATATATATTCAGATTTTTAATGCTATTGCATGATGTGAAAACACTGATTGCTGGAATAGTTCATCTTTGGCATGGATAGTGGTAATAACTGATTTGTACTTGAATTGGGGCAAAAAATATTGTGTCTTTCAAACACCACTGCATAGCGTGAAGGGGGTGTCCCTAATGGTTTCTACATTAACATTCAGATGGGAGTATTGAGTGTTTATTTTTATATACAACCTTTTCAAACTTTTCCAGACTTCTAATTTCTGTGTTTACTTTTTACTAAATTATCCTTTAAGTTTTGGGATCCTATCAGGACACATTTAGAACAAAACACTAGCTATGAGGCCATGGAAATAAGTTTTGAAAATGTGCTGGGGCAAATGGAAAGAACTGATAGTTGAACATGCCGCTAATTTCCAACGTTTGCAATGAAACACCCAGTCTTGCAAACAACTTGTATTCAGCGTTTATTGTAGGGTCTTTAACCTAAAATACAAAGTGCCTTGAGGCGACTGTTGTGATTTGGCGCTACATAAATAGAATTGAATTGAACTGAATTGAATCTGTAATTAACAGGTAGCTTCAAACTTTATCTAATCAAGAATCACGGTCACAGGAGAATGGTCAGACTTGTTAATTTCATCGAACTTAGGCATGTAGCCACCACAGCTGAAGGCTGGCTTCCACTTCATCATAAAACAGCCATAGATAAGAGGATGACGACCATGAACAGCATGACATACATACTGGTCCTGGTATTGTAACGCTGTGGGAAGTGGTTAGGTGGCATATGCAGTACTTTCTGAACACAGTTATAGCACAATTTGAATGCCACAAAACACATGTAAGCAATAGCAAATATGCAAGAGTCACTCCATACCCACTAATGGAATGTACCTGTCTGACTCTAAATCACGTTAGTGTACTGTATGTGAGTATACATAAGCAGTATAGTAGAGCTTCAAAAAATATCCTGAAAGCATTTTTATGTTAACCAGAATGTCTCAAGAACACGATCTGTTGACCAATTACCTATACTTTTAGTATTATCAGACAAGAAGCTGGGCTCTAATAGACACCTATCCACTTGCTAAGTGAAGTTGTGATGTGTCCAGGTCAAAGCATCTTCTGTACTGAATGAGGCTCTCATCTTTTGAATGTGCTGCAGTGCTTTGTACCTTGTTTGTATGTCATTCTAGGTAACTCCTTTTTTTTTTATTATTAGGATTACTCATGTGTAGCACCTCTTTAAGCTAAAACTCACAGTGTGCACTAAACTGTGCAGGACACCAAATGTTTTAATGCTTCAGAAAACAGTCACTCTTACATAACTCTTGGCCTGAGTAAGTTCAGTGTGGACATTAAGCTTAGGATCATGACGTCTTCATAGCCAATAATTCAGACCACGCAGCAATATATTAATGACTAACCTTGTGTTGTGTATTGTGTCATCTCAGATGTATTGTTAATGGATTTCTTTGGATGGAATTTGTCTCTGCCCATCAGGGACTCCATTGTGTACTTTTATTAGGAAACAATTTAACCCTCATCCTTCTTCCATCTTCCCGTGTAACAATGTTTATATTGAAAAAATGACAGCTGTGTAACTAGTCACGATGTAGCAGATCACAGTGTGTCAACTAGCCCAACTTCACTGACTCTCCAGATGTCACTAGCATTTAGTTTTCCATCTTTGTTTACATCCAAAGTTATAGCAATGCTGTATGTTTTTATAGGACTACTTTAGTTAGAACATGGGATATCATCTTTAGATGTAACTTCCTGCTGTCTTCTTAGCACTTGAGAAAACACACACCCACACACAACATGCACGCACACTGATCATTTTATTGAAGTTGAAAGAATCTGGACAGTTTTAACTCTCAAAGGTGCCTCAGTTTTGTTTGCTTTTGATAACTGGAGGAGCATTTGGACCCAGAATGGCTAATGATGTCATGATTTAACAAGCGGATAAAGACATTCTGTCTCTGGACAAGAGCTACAGGTGAAAGTTAAACAGTGCCCTTCCCAGTGCGGTACTTATTGTATTCTTCAAAGAAGCAATGAGAGATGCTGAATAGCTATCCAGTCTTATATTTAAATGTGTTGCAAATTTAACAGATCGAGGTGACGTTCTGAGTTCTGTCTGCACAGCACTGTTACAGTGATACTGTGCTCAGTGGTCTGTGTGAAAAATGTTAAGAAATTAAATCTAGTTATTGACAGTTCTGTACTGGACAGATAGCTTCACAGTATGATATAACACGTCACACTGTGTTTAACAAAGTGATTGTGCTCTTTTCTTTTGTTGTTTTTTCACTTGTACCTCCAGTGTCTACCAGGTGGACACCTGCTGTTACAAGAGCCCAGTTTCAATTGTTTACCACTCCCACCTACTGTAATCTGGCCACAGAACAGAGACACAGTACAAAGTATCACAGCTCATAGGATGCCTTAGTTGGTTTTATGCCGTGATTGATTTAGAAATTCAAAGGCTCTTTTTTATAAACTTTATAGGCAGATTATGTCACTGTGCTGCATTGTATTTTTGTGGCAAACGTCTGAATCTTAATATGAATAAACAGTTTGTATGTGTATGTGCATAGATATTTTCAGTTTTGTTTTTTTGAACTGAAAACAAGAATCCCTAATGTTTCAGAGCCATGAGTCAGTCTGTACATATTCACTTCTTTTTCTTACAAAATTTTTCTTACAAAAAACTTTGTGCATTGTACTCACCTTTGTCTAATAAAATCTTCTGCTTTTTATTGTTAATTACTGATTTCTGTGACTTTTCAGTCAGCTCTTACTACTCTTGTCTCATTAAAAACCGTTGCGTCATCAAAACCATTACTATTACCAGGAGACTCCAGTAGTATAGTCCCTTTGTTCCAGCAGATTTTATAATGTCAAACACTGTTGAGATTAACACTGTGACCTATCAGATTAAAAAGATTAACCCTGATTGACCATTAAATTCAGGTTTCGAGTACTTTCAGATCTTGGGGTTTCTACTCATCTTGGCCCAGTCTTTTTGCCCTTGATTAAAGCTAAAAATATATAATAAATAATATAACTTATAGTATGAATATGTTCAACTTTAGTCATATAAAATCATACAAAAAATATTTTACATCGAAACTGAAATGTAAAATAGGTTCCCCAATCACACCTGCTCCCAGTTTAAGTCATCATTATAAGTTCAACCCTGTTCCCAAAAAAGTTTGTACAAACAGAATGGAAAGATTGGTAAATCATTTAAAGCCTGTATATACATTTAGGTGCAATAAAGGCCCAAATGCTGTGTTTCCCCCTCAATGGAGGAAACACAGCATTTGGTTCTGGACTTCAGGCACTCTTTGATTGCAAAAGATTTCCTTCCAAGTCTTAAAAACAATCCTTATACTGAAAATTATGTTAGTTTGTTTAAATAATTTTGTGCCTCTGAGAATGTATGTAATAGCTACAGTTCATGCAAAATTTATGTGAAACCCCTTGAATTAAAGCTGAAGGTCTGCACTTTAATCACATCGTCACTGCTTGATTTAAAATTCACTGTGGTGGTATACAGAGGCACAAATATAAAAATGTGTGTCTTTGTCCAGCACATTATGGATCTAACTGCAAATAAACTAATACACGGACATGTCAATGTCATTGTTGCTGAGAAATGTTGTTTACGTTGAACAATTTCAGTGCTAACAAAGCAATTCAAAAGGTGGGGATGGGAGCAAAAGAAAGACTGGAACAGTTTTGCTATGCTACAAAAAACACCTGTTGGACCATCTCACAACTAAGTAGGTTATGTGGCAATATGTCACTAACATGACTGGGCATAAATAAAGCTGAATTATAAAATAAAACTGAAATACCCAAAGGCATTCAGTCGGCATTGAATTAAAAAGGACATGATTCTATGGTGGAAATCACTTTTTTGGGCTCACGAACACCATAGTCAGTGAACACAGTTCATTGCTGTATTGCTGTAAAATACAGCTTCTGTGATTATATTGTAGTGCATTAGTATACATGGCATGGTTGCACATCTGTGAAAGCATCATTAATGTTTAACAATGTAAACAGATTTTGGAGTGAGGAAGAAGGTCTTGTTTATTTCAGCAAGACAATACCAAACCACATTCTGCATGTATGGCTCCGTGGTGAAGGAGTCTTTGTGCTGAACTGACCTGCCTGCAGTTCAGGCATGTCATTAACTGAAACCATTTGGCACATTATAGAACAAAAAAGGAATCCTTTTTCAAGCAAGAATGTAAGAATGTTTTTTTTTTTAAATCTTGCTTTCAAAAACCACAGCTATAGGTCTCCTTACAAAGTGGTATTAAAAGAAGAGGTTATGAAACACAGTGAAAGACATATCTTGGTCTCAACTTTTTAAAAAACTTTGGCATCAAAGTTAAAATCAGCATATATTTCTTAAAAAAATAACTTTTTCAGTTACATTTGATATGTTGTCTTCGTGCTACTTTTATTGCATCACTGCATACTGCTTTATTTACAATATACAGAGTGTGACAACTTTTTGGAAACGAGGTTGATTTAAACCTCGACTGTGCACTACTGAAATCCCAATCTCCTGTCCTGTTTAATTTTTCTAAATACTCCAATCTGATTGTAAGTTTAAAATAATGGTCTTGTTTGTGAAAGAGCCAAAACATTGGCCATCTGGATCACAGTGTGAATCTCACTAAGCCCATCGGCCACAGCCCCCCCTCCCTTTACACCAGGGGGTTTAGGGCACAAATTGGTCCAGCCTTCACTGTTTTTCGAACACTCGCATGAGACGTTTCATGTTCAACTTGACAGACACCATATTGCATGTGAAGCTTTGGAGCCTGTCTGGGTGCAATCACCAGACACCCAAACTCCAGTCTGCCTGCAGCCAGGTTAACTGAACCAACACTCTTGGCGTGGGGCAGGACACACTCAACAACTTTACTGCCATCATCGGCCATTGTCATTTTGATTTGTTAATCTCAATCTGCCATTGTTGTGACAAGCTCCCCCCTCCTCATTATTTATCACTTTGTTATCTGGGCCAAAATGTATTTCTACACATGCCTGCTAAATCTGTCTATCTGACCAGCCATATATTCTGAATAGTAACTGCATTTTAGATAAATTTATGTATATATAATAGGAGAGTATGCAGGTACAGTAGCTGTTTTAATGTACTTTGTTATAGGACAGAAATGAATGGAGTCTCCCAAGCTCATGACCTTTAATAAAAGGCAATATTCGTGCCCCAGTGGATGATAAAGGTGATTATTTTCATCTGAGTGATTTATTTGCTGAACAAAATGAATTCTGTTCAGTATTTCCTTTTGAAGAGAAAATAATTTAAGTTTGTAGTTGTTTCATAAATAACACATTTGACTATATATCCAATTCATTATGTTTGACAAATATCAGCAGAATTTCAAGCAAGTTCTCAAGCTATACAGTGCTACTGTGAAATATAATTGTTCAAGCAAATATGGCCACCAAGACCAGTGCGGCCCTTGGCTGCTTGTCACTTTTAAAAGAAGACACATAGTTTTACCATGAAAAATGTTTTTGTTTCATTGTTGAAGAATTGCAAAATGTCAAAATTGTTCTCTAAAGTGGTAACATCCAAGAATTTGTGAAAGTACATAAATACATATTAGTTATAATAGAATAGATGTAAAAATTTAAGTATATATATATATAGAGAGAGAGAGATGTAAACAGTTTTGTTTCATTTGGCGTATTTTAAATGTAACAGATTTTTTTAGGTTTCTGATAACAGTCCTTTCTGAGGGTCACATTTTCCTAACTTTACAGTAATATTTAAATCCACTTAGAATTCCAGAAAGCTTCTGTAAATATGAATGAAAAAAAAGTTGTGACAATACTGGATGATAGTAAAAACAATAAATGCACCTGCAATGCAAGTGAATAATGTGTGGGGATTTGGAAAGGTACCAAAAAGGTTCTGAATATTAAGATTTACAGGATTTCCTCCCCAGTTTTTCATTTTATAATAGAATTATCTCCCATTCACATATCCTTTTAAATGGAAACAAAGTGAGCTGGTCATTGTGATGCTTAGAGCGAATAGCTAATGAAATTGATTTCTTTAAACACACGCAGCCTGATAAGGATTGCTTGACCAGATCATCTGTTGGTGGAGGGTCTTTAGCATTCTGTCTACTGGAGCAGCTGTTAGAACTTGGCTTGAGTCATAGGTTTGGAGCTCCTTGGATAAAAAAAAACCCAGATTTATTTCAGAGGGTCAGTGGAATTAGACACCTAATCTGCCTATGTGGTTTTATAAGTTGACTAATCTTGATATAGACATCCTTTGTTAGGGCTCATCTTAGTGTGCTTACACCATAAGCTGGTTAATGCTATAAGTGTGATTGTGGCAACCATTTGTCAGCTGAAAGCCTGATGCCTTTTTAGATGTGCATATTGTAGAAGGGTCTCAGCAGGAGAGCATTGAGTACTGGCAATTAGCCATTTATGCAACCTTACCCCATTTATGGTAGATCACTCACAGAGATAAGAAACTTTGATCCATTAAACTACTTACCTTCTTTGTGCAGTATCATGTTGAAGTGTTTTTGTAGTTGCTGTCTAGTTGTGCATAACTTTATACTCTCAAGTCTGACCATGTTGAGAAAAAAGCTCTGTGCTGTAAGTGGCTAAGAAAATATATATATGGTTATCACTAACTTTAGTTTCAATACATGATTACCAGCCACAATAGCTTTGCTGGTATTGCTTTCACTTTGTGAGTGTGTGTATGTCATCTTGGCAAAATGTGGTAGGACACAATCATCTAGGTCCATTTTCTTCTTCCCTCATTGATTTTTGGGTAGCAATGTTCTCAGCCTTTCCTCCCTCCAATCAATAACAGTTGAACTTCTTTATTTGGAGATGTAATAAGAGGTTTCACTCTGCCACATAAACCCATCGATAGCATTGATTGATCTGCTCCAAACAGAGAGTAAGAGTTTGATGGGGCTAAGAGCCTTAATCTAGACCAGATTCGGATTCTTTTACCCATCATGACGATGACGGATGGTCTGTCAATCTCTCTGTCGGTCAGGCTCTTTGGTCCATGTCTTAAGTTTTAATTGGATCAGGAATTTTTTCACAGCCATAAATACCAAGAATAAGATGGATGCTCTGTGTTTTGGTAATTCTTTGATTCTTTGATTTCTCGAGTAAGCTATCATTTTGACCTTTTCTAAAACACTGGTTGGAGTGCAATATAATTTGGAACAGATATCTGTCTGTACCATATATTTTTCAGACATGGGGCATACAAACTGACTCAGATGGCTCCACCACATGTTTAAGTTTCCTTGGGCAAGATACTAAACCCCAAATTACCCAAGGGTGTGTCTGTAAATGTACAGTGTAGTATCCCAGAAGGTTGATTCTGTTCATCTGGACGTCCAGATGAACAGAATCAACCTTCTGGGATTTCCTTACCTGGATGATTGAGCATGCATCAAGATACAGTGTAGTATATTTGATGTATATATGTAAATGCAGCAGAAAATGAGCTATGTAAATTCTAGACAGTTTACCATAACCATACACTATATTCATTCCTTTGTCGGTATTAAAGATGTGCTATGTTTGCATATTGTAAGTCAGCGGGGCTGTGATGTTTTCTAACCTGACCTCTAAAAACAAAATTAAACATTGTCTAAAAGAGCATGAGATTGCCACAGTAAATTATACCATCATGGACAGCTCTTCTTCACGACAGCTTGATTAGTAGGCCATTGCATCAAACCTCTTTTCACTGCCTTCCTACTCGTAGTCGGCATATGCTTTACTGAGCTGCATAGTTTGCATTACATTAAGTGACGGTATCTCATAAATCTGTCCATGAAAACATTTGCTTCTTATTTGGGAGCAGCATTCGGGTTCGAGTAGAGGTTTTGGTCAGGGCGAATGACCTGTCTAGTTTTAACAGTGCTCCATTAGCCTGGTATGCTGCAAAAAGCAAAGTAATCTGTCTCTCCATATGATGCACTGAGTTATTAGTGCAAAAAGGCTTGGTGAAGTCTTCCTTAGTTACAGACCTGTTTTATATTGAGGAAAGAAAAGTTGGATGTCACTTAACAGTGATCTTCCTTTTGCCATTAGATGGGAAATTATCAGCTGTCCTGGGGTCTAGCTGGGAAGATGGCAACAGTCCTAACATTTAAAATGCACACTCAAGCTCTCAGCATAGGGAAGACTTAGGACGAATTCTATCAGGGTTTTTAGGGTCTTTACCCTAACACATAAAGCGCCATGAGGCGACTGTTGTTGTGATTTGGCGCTATATAAAT
>VVAS01049593.1:3788-15602 GCA_015103295.1 Ptychochromis oligacanthus
GTGTGTGTGTGTGTGTGTGTGTGTGAATGTCTTTAGAATTTGGAAAGATATCAACAAAGCAAAGAGCAGTTCCACCAAGTTGCCTCCAAGACAGAAGAAAATGTCAGGTGAGACACACGCACACACACACACGCACACACGCACACAACTCTTAACCCTAACCTAGACCTAATTCTAACCTTAATACTAAAATCAAGACTCATTCTGTAAACAGCTCTGTGGTGTCACAAAGTGATGACCAGTCAAAATGTCGTCACTCACATTCATCCTCAGAAAGATAACCATGCAAATACACACTGACACACACATGCACTAATCTGGAGTCTAAAAATAAGGAGATATGATGATTCCCTGGAGCCGCAGACCCACACACACACACACACACTCCAACTCACACGTATGTGTACACACATCTGAGTATTTAATGGCAATGGATTGTAATATTTTTTCTTACTTTTTAACCAGTTAAATACATACCCTAGAGCAAACTAACTAATGCGATAAATGTTTTAATTGGCTGCTTTAATTAAGCTCCTTCTAACAATACCTTATTTCCCCATCTTCACTTTTCACAGTGGACTTTTAATGAACCGCAGTTAGGAAAAGGTAGCTAATTGTTGCCACTCCAATCTGTTAAAAAACACAGGCGTCATTTGCATTAGAAACCAAAAGTTGACTTGCTATTAAAGGCCAAGTGCTCTTAGAGCAGCTAACTGAAAATTGAAAGTTCAGTTCAAAGAGAGACCCTAATGCAGGGCAAGGTGGGCCAAAAGGCAAAAGAAAGTTTTATTAACAAAGCAGAAAAAAACAGGCAGGCAAACAAATGCAGGAAGTAACTGTGGCATAATCCAAGGTTGATGTAAAACACAAAACCAGAAGAGAACTAAAAAAGGCAACTGGAACCAGACAGTCTGATGGCTACAGAATAGGGAAACTTGGGAATGAAGACGTCAGCCAACTATAGGGCAGGAGAGCTGTGGGCCAACTCAGGAACAGAAGTTACATCAGCCGAACTCAATGACTGAGGAGACTTCAAATGAGTGAGGGATGCATTCTGCGGTGGTCAGTTCAGACCTAGGTCATCAGTCCACTTGAGAACAGTCTTTTGCAGTGACTGGGTCATGGAAAAGCCAGGGCTTGGCAGTGTCCAGCTGTCCCCTGTCCTCTTCCTAAATCAGCACATTGGATACAGAAGCAGTATAACATTGTTAGACGTCAGCTAGGATGTTGGACACCTGGACGTTCAGGATTTTGGGCAGCTGGATCTCTAGAGAGCAGTTGGGGTGGCCCATTGTGCACTGGTAACATGGAGATGGGCAGCTGAATGCTGGCTAATGGGTGTCAAGCTTGACTCTGGAAGGGGCCTTTATAGCTTGTTGATTCGTGTGCTGATTAGGCCGCCTGGTTCTGTGTTAGCCGACTTGTCAACTGGCTTAAGGCTTGACAGCATCAGGCTCTCAGGATGAGGAATGACTCTGGGGCTATCAAGTTGGAAGCTGGGGGTTGGAGCTGGATTATAGGAGTTTGGCAGGGGAGTATTAGGTTAAAGGCTAGCAAGGTGGATATTCTCAGGCTTGATGCTAGTAGACTGGAGGCTAGAAAACATAGGGGCAGGACCAGGCAAGAGGCTAGCAGACCAGTGGGTAGCCAACTCAAGAGATGAAGTTGGCAGGTGGCTGGCTGGTGGGACACTAGCACGCTGGTAGCTAACCAACTCTGGAACTGGAACTGGTGGGAAGCTGGCAGGCTTGTAGGCTTGCTAACTAAAAAAAACTGGAAGAGGCTGGTGACTGACTGGCTGGCTGTTTGCAGTCTGCAGGGTTGGCTGGAAGCTAGCAGGCTTCTTCTTAGGTTGGAAAGCCCTGCCAAGTTCTTATCCATGAATGAAATGTCCAGTAGCCTGGACTGTGATGAACATGGTCGTGCACACCTCTGAAAGCTTCTTCAAGAGAGATATAGTGTCTGCTGCATCCATTTTATGGCCATTTTATATGTTAAAATTCATTCCTAAGAGAGAAGAGAGAGCCCAAATACAAGACACAGGATGCAGGTTTGCCAAAAAAAAACTAAATGAGTTTTACTCATTAAAACCTGGGTGCAACATGCTGGAGACTGGCATGGAGAAAAAGACACCTGAGTGGGTGGGAACAGTTATGCAGGGGGAAACCGGAATGAACAAGTAACTTGGTTCATGACAAAATCCAAGGCAACAACACAGTATAGACGTACGGGTGAGTTCAAAATAACATAATCAATAGTTTGGGCATCTTTCTTTATGCATGTTCTTGAGTGTGTTCTTATCTCTAAAGGGCCGGTTTAGCTTGTGGCATGATTTACGGTAGTCAATTTTATCTGTGTTTTTCTTATGTGTCCATGATTTTTTTTCACATATTTTAATTTAATTAAATTTGCTTTTATAAATCTGTGCATTTCATAATGGTAATGAGTCATTTTCAACGAGTACGACATAGCAACACTGAATGAACTGAAAACAAAAATATACCCATTTTCAACAGAATAGAGCATCACTTTCTGGCTGCACTTCTCCTTTGTTCCAGTCTAAAGTTTTAAGAGAACAAGAAGGTGTGAACTCACTCCAATACTCTCCATTACATACATATCTGATTTTTTTTTTTTATTTAACATTCTGGTCAGTGCACCCTTTCTGGGTTCCTAGCTTCCTGTATCGAAAAACTTCTTTGGTCAACATGCTGCTCTTACAGTTTTTAGAGAGTGGAGTGGGCTCTCATTCATGCTATAATCTAGTCTAACCCTGACCTCTGGGAAATTCACTAGTGTTACTTGAATGAGTTTGAGGGGATAAGATGTGTCTGTGTGTGTGTGTGTGTGTGTATTTGTGTGTGGTGAAAATATCCCAAATGAATGAGGTATGTTTAATGTCACCCTGTATTTATCAGTGAGTGTAGTGCTTCAATAGAGCCAATGGAACATGCAGGTGTTACTAATAACATTGAGTAAAATTGTTTGCTATATAACATTGAAACTCATTCTGACAGACACAATCTTTGAATTTAAAAGGACTTTTTTGTATCAATCACAACAAATCCAAACATCCTGTCCTTAGGTGGTTGAAATAAATGCATCTTTAGCTTCCTAGCTGTGTAGTCTCTCGTTCTTGCTCCTTGCATTATTCAACAAGCTTGCAGAGACTTACTGTATAAATCTAATGTTGTTTACCATCCTGTTAAGATTTTTTTTTTCACCTGCTGTTAGCCTAAAGTCCTCAGAAATGTTTTAACCAAGGTTTTAAATATGTGTGGAGTTGGGGCGAGCTAGCAAGGAGGCCTTGCATAAGTATTAAGAAGAGCTTGATTCATTTTTTTGGCAGCTCGCAACTTGATTTTGCTTTTCTGAATCTCACTATAAATAGTGAACCAGGCTGCAGGAGCCCACGCCACATTGAAGCTGGGTCATTTTCCCATCACAGATGACTCCGGCCAAGACTCTCTAACTGGTCTCTGTGTGGTTTTTGTTCTCAGGGGGAAAAAAAAAGAAGAAGATAAAAAAAAAAGGTACAAGTACTGTATTCAGAACCGTGCAAATGAATTGTACCAAAGGGGTAAACATATCAGTCCACTTTAATTTGACTGAACAGCGTAGTTTTGAAAACACCCTAAGAACTTCACTGGGAACAGTTATTTAATTATTATTATTTTTTTTAATCTCACCCTTAATACAAATTGAAAATACACACCGTTTGATCTACTGCTGTACAAATTCCAACTATGATTTGAAATGAAATAAGAAGATTCTGCTAGAGCATGCAGAAATCCTGATGAAATGTAATAGAGAGGATAGATTGGACATTAAAATCTTTAATGTTTGTAAAAAGCAGCAGATGGTGCCTTGTTCTAACTAACTATTGAGTAATCTGTGGGAAACTTCAGACCGACCTTGGTTTTATAAAGTATTTTGAGTGAAGTTTCTCACAGTGCAGAGCTGTAGAACAAAGCTACTGTAAAATAAGATGTGGGTTACTCGTAAACCGCCCAGGCTCCACTGTCCGTGTTATTCTGTGCTTTGTATAAGTATGTGTTTATGCGTGCTGGTATGTGTGTGATGTGTTTTAATCCACAGTTTAATCCTTGGCTTTGGCTGGCAGCACTCTGGGGCTTGAGGAAGCCAAAGAGCACGGGGCCAGTGTGCCATCATGCTGTGTGTGTTTTGTGTGTGTGTGAAAGGAAAAGAAGATGAAGAGAGCAAGAAATTCTGCAACCTGTAGCACTCTAAAATGCCAAACTCAATGGAGCATAAGAGAACAGCCTCAGTAACTTTCCTATCATTCTTTGCTTTTCATTGCTTTGCCTTCTGTGTCCAACCCTTCAGGCTTGCCAATTACAAATTAGATTTTTTTTTCTCTTCATTTTG
Organism: Ptychochromis oligacanthus; assembly: GCA_015103295.1. NCBI lineage: Eukaryota > Metazoa > Chordata > Actinopteri > Cichliformes > Cichlidae > Ptychochromis > Ptychochromis oligacanthus. The sequence goes on from VVAS01049593.1 coordinate 8,178, forward strand.
TAGAAGTTCACTACATTCCAGATTTCTTAACCATATTCTGTAATTCTTTATACAATAAGAACGACTTTTTCAAGTATATTTCACATTTTGCTCATTGTACTACTTATTACTACTGCTGCTACAAATCACAGGTGCCTACAGTTCAAGTAGTGCATTTACATGACCTGCAAATTTTGAATACGGTAACTCAGAGAAACAAAAGGCACAAGAAAAAGAATTAAGTTAATATATAAAATATTATAGATTACTACATTATTTAGCCATGTGATTGCCACTTTCATTCCATTGCACTATTGTTTCATGACAGTCAGGACAAACTGAAATTCCCTCTGCAATCAGGGGATGACACACAGAGATACACAGGACATATGAAGAGATGGATCCAGACAACAGAGGCTAATGGAGAAAAAGATAAAGCCATATCCCCCTTTCTTTCATCATAGACCAGTGAGATCACTGCACAATGGATGAGCTAATGGCCGTAGTGAGAAAGCAAGGCTACTTCTGTGAGCGTACTGTTATGTTTCACTGAGACATGGCTACAGGAATTACTCCAGATCCCATCGTTATCATTGACAACTGTCAGACAGTTCAGGCAAACACAGATACATCAGAGAGGGGCAAAGAAAGAAGCAGATGGATCACTGCTTTTATTAACAACATATTGTGCCACATCAGTCACATTTAAGTGCTGTGTCTGCATTACAGACCATTCACATTACAGACCAAGGGAACTTTCACGTGCCATCTTGGATGTTGTTTACATCTGTCCTTTCGCTAACTGGACAACCGTGTGTGGTGTCATGCCGCTGCCTGATTTCAGACTCTGTATCCCAGGGCTTTGTTTTATTCTAGTCTTTTGTTCATTGTACTTTTTTGTGAACCTTTGATTATTGAGTTACTCTTACAAAACAAATTCCCATCAGGGATCATTAAAGTTGTTCCAAAGTCAGCCTCCACATACACAGGCTTTAATACAATACACTTACGCAAATAAAATACATGAAATATACTGGCTAAAAATCTAAATTCACCTGAAATTACAATACATATGGTGCATGAATGTATGTTCACTGTTATAGGTTCTATCCAAATATATTTTCAGTAGCCTATGAATTAGGCTGCGATAATGTAAGATAAAGTAGGAAGTAGGCCTGTGTGGTAGAAACGTTTCTCAATTAAATTTTCAGGAAATAATCAAATATCATGAGATATAGAAGAAATACTGTTATTAAACCAAACTAATAATTATTGTTGACCCTGTCTCCCATTCCCCCAGCCTCCCACTTTCCCCCACTTCAGGTTCATGTATCTTGATTAACAGAGCTTCACAGTTTTGCAGTTTGCTTTTAAGAACCATCAGTTTCACCACCCTAAAACTTCAGTGCTGGCAGGTTATTATTTACTATAATAGACTGAGATTACAGACAGTGAGAGACAAACTAAGGTAGGGTCTTGTAAGAAGAAATCAGTCAATGGCTCTCAAACAAAAACAGATTTCTACGGAAGTTCAGAGCAGCTCAGCTTCATGACTGGTGCACCATATGTGGCCACTCTATTTTCCAGCTGCCACAAAATAAATAAATAAATAAATAAATGATGTCTCATCTCAATGGCCTGTGGCTCTAGACTTTTCTTAAACAGCATCAGTGTTCTGAAATAAACACTGATGCAGAGATTCATAAAGTGCCCAACATCCACTTAGCAAAGCGCTTGCATTTGCTAACTTGACAGGCTTTACATAGAGTGAAAGAGACATTAGGATGTAAACAGTTGTCTTTTTAGTCTAGAGACATTTTATATGTGTGAGGAAGACAGCCTTCTCTTCAGAGTTTATGGAATGGAAGCGAGACAAGACATATACGCACATCAGACCACTCGGGTCAATATCCAAGGTATTTTAACAAGGCGAGCTGTCTGTTACAGTAGTAGTCCAACTAGTCTTAATAGCCACCCTTTGTCAGATTCTTCCAGCGTGTGTCAGAGCATACCAGCTGACAGAGATCACTCAGTTATAAGGCTGAAAACTGACAAGTCAGAGTCCAAAGAGATAAGCAGTCTACTTGGCGATTGTTGCTTTGCTGTAAAAGAAAAGCCAGTCAAAAACATGTTGTCTGGTTTACAGATGGTTATATAGCAACCTGATTTTGATTGGAAACATCGTTTCCAATCAAAAAGAAAGTTATGAAGGCCAAGAGGTGAACTTTGGTTAGACGAATCAGTCCTGGATCAGCTTCAGACATACACTGTGTAAGCTATTTACACTTTATTCATTGCCTGAACACAGATAAATTTATCCACTTTCTCAAGCTTCCCTGAATCTCATTTGTTGTCATGTCAATATTGATTCATAGACATAGACACACATTACAAGACTCACATACACATGCATTAGATAGAAATCTGTGTAAAAACTTCATGTAGTGCATGGTTGTTTTCGCTATCATGAGTACCGTTATCAGGCGCTACACCCTGCACACTGCTAACCTTCCTGTAACAAGCTTTATCTTTTAACTTTTAGGCAGCTACCCATTGCAGATTTTATTTTTCTTTATTTTTTATGATCAACAAGTTATTGGCTAGTTCAATATTGGCAGCAAAGAATTTGCTTTACTTTTCTTGTTTTAAATGTAAACTGCGTAAGCATGCACATGAAGTGCTTAGACTATGTTAATGGCAAACCAGTTAATAGAAATCCAGTACTCACAGGCATAAATAATCCACCATCCATCTGCCTACAGCAGGTTTGATTACAAAATGAATAAATATTTCTCTCTGCAATGGATTCAGTGTTTTTGCAAAAGCACTATATATGGCTGTAAAAGGACTGAAGGGTTCTATGGAGTAGTACATTTCCTAGTTCTCGATATAGGTGCTTTAAAGTGGCTATTGTGCTTTTCCGTATTTTTTGTCATGTATATAGTGTTACAAAGGAGGATGTCCATGTTAAACATGGCAAAAGTTTCAAATAATAACTTGCAAGTAACCCCTGTGAGTCAAAAGCTCAGGCTTTAGACTCTTAATAGGTCGGGTTCTAATACTTTTTTTTTCTACTTTTGGGTTTGGTTGAGATCAGCAACAGGGAATTTACTTACGTGGTTAAAGAAAAAACTGAGCTCTAAGTATAGCACTCCCACCTTTCCTGAAGAAGAAAGCAAATGCAAAAGCAACTGATACAGTTCTCCCTCTCTTTTTTTGGACTATCGTCAGCCAAAAGCATGTTTGTTCACTTCACTTCCTAGCGGCCTTCTTCTTTCAGAGAGCCCTGTATGAAGCTCAGTTTTCATCTAGGGTAATGTTAAAAGACAATGCCATTCCATCTTTAAAGAGAGGAGTTCAGTAAGAAGTCTAAGCTGTAAGTAATTTTATATTACTGAAATTATTGTGTTATTGGTAATTGGACTGAATGTCTTTTGACCACAGTTTGAGTAAAGACCAAGCTGTGATCTTTGTTTTTTTGGACATTGGAGCTCTTGATGCTGATATACCAGATTGGATTCGGGTTCCAACATGTATGGAAGGATTTGAGAGGTTGCCATTTACAATCATAAATGAGAAATTATGGTTTTCAGTAGGTTTACAGTTTTTAGCCCAATTTCCCAGGAGGTTTAACATTTGACAGCTACAAAAAAAACCCATTCAAGTTAGAGAATTCATAGTAGACATTAGTTTAAACGCAACTTCAAATTGGAGGGGGAAAAAAGAGCAAGCATGAATAAATTCTTACACAGTACATGGTTTTTATTTTAAAACTAGAAGATAGCTGGACTTAAATGGGAGTGTCCATTTTAATTGGGACGTGATAAAGGCATTTTTCCCACTTTTGCACACAGGGATTCTTTAGTGGGTTTTTTTTCCTATTATTTGTTGAACTTTTGTCAAATTTTACAATAGAGATCTTTTGTATTGTAGAAGCTGTGGCTGTTCATCGGAGCGACTGTGGCAGCCTAAGTGAAAATATGTTCACCAATGCAGAATTGTTAAAGGACTGGCAAAAGTGAGAGGCAGAAAGAAGAACGAGGTACTCTACCTCTACTTCAGTGTTTACTAGAGACAAAGTGAAGTCTGAGTACTACTATATGGTGGACCCTCTCTTCTGGGTTATGGTTGTGATAGAAAAGGAGAGATGGGAGAGGATGAGTGAAGGAGTGTAGAGAAACAAGATAGGGGAGAAGAGCATGTGTGCCCTGAGTCAATTGAAAAGCTGTCAGGGTGCAGGTGCCTACAAGCTACAAGCTAGAGATAAGAGGCAACCTTTTCTCTCTAGCTGTTTTCCTCTTCACCTGTCCTGCCCTATCTCTCTTTCTTATTATCATCTTTTTTTTTCACCACCCCACCAGTAATAATCAAACCAGTAACAGTAAAGCAGTCTGTTGAGTAATTTGGACCCTCCAACATGTCAAATGCCATTCCCTGCCTCAGCAGATAACAACGGACCTGTTTACCTCACATTCACTTCTTGTCTCAAAGATTTTGTCATAGCAGGATGTGTCCAGTGGTTAGTACATTTTGGTTATTGGGAAACAGAGTTTTGAGGTGAAGCTAAAGCTAATTGGACTTTAGTTTTTAAAGACTAGAGTTTTTAAATGGAGATTGCCTTTTTAGTCTTCTTTAGAATCTATGGTCATTACATTCCCTCCTTTTTTACAGACAACTGACTGTACATAAAAGATAAAGGTAGCCTCCATTTTGTGGGCTCTTGTTTTGAAGCCAATAGTTCAACTTTTTCGCTGCTGCCATCTTGGTTTCTTGAAAGTGGACATGACACATGAGGGATGGAGCTGACTTGGAAACCCAGGACTCTGCACAATCAGGCGGTACCAAATTGTCTATCACAAGGATGCAGTGCCTTAAATCACACCTTACGTTTTCTTTCTTTTCTGTGCATTATCTGAAAAAAATTCAATAGCTTGTAGAATCACCTTTAGCGGCGATAACTTGAAGTTGTTTTCTGTGTGACTTCACCAGTCTCTCACAACGTTACAACGTTGCTTCAGTTCATAGGTGTCCAGGTCTCATGGACCCCTCTACTACCGTGCTTGACAGCTGGTGCGAGGTCTTTGTGCTGATATGCTGGGTTTGGTTTTTGTCAAACATGGTGCTGTGCATTATGTCCAGACATCTCCAGTTTGGTCTCGTCTGTCCAATGGACATTGTTCCAGAGTCTTGTGATTTGTTCAGATTCAACTTTGCAAACCTAATCTATGCTGCCATGTTCTTTTTAGAGAGAAGAAGCGTTCTCCTGGCAACCCTTCCAAACAAGCCACTCTTGTCCAGTCTTTTTCTAATTGTACTGTCATGCACTTTAACATTCAATGTTCTAACTGAGGCCTGTAGAGTCTGAGATGTAACTCTTTTCTGAGCAGTGTTTCTGAGCATTGCACGGTCTGACCTCGGGGTGAATTTGCTGGGACGTCCACTCCTGGGAAAATTGGCAACTGTCTTGAGTGTTTTCCACTTGTAAATAATCTTTCTCACTATAGAATGATGGATTTAAGATTTTTTTGGAAATGGCCTTATAAGCCTTCCCACATTGATGGGCAGCAACAGTTGCTTCTCTAAAATCATTGCTGATGTCTTTCCTCCTTGGTGTTGTGTTGACACACACCTGAATGCTCCAGACCAGAAAACTGCCAACATTTCTGTTTTATAGAGGCGGTCACTCTTACTGGTGATCAGTTAATCGAGTGCATTTGATTATCAGCATCTGGCTGTTGCTTACCCTCTTAATTCCTATGGAATCAGGAAGAGTGTACTTAGTTTTTCAAAGGACTGCACAGTGTCCTATGAACTTAATATATTTTTATGCGATGTAGGTTGCTCTGCAAATGAATGAAATAGTACTTCCTTCAGCTGTGTTTCCTGTAGTTGAAATGTTAGTGATATAGTGAGACCTATGGGGTTACATTAGTAATCCAGATGTTGGCAGCTAAATTTAAGTTTTGAGTTTTTGTGTAATCACATACCATACTAGTGCTACAATGAGAATTTAATTCAATTAGATTAAGGAACATTTGTTTATTATATTAGATTGTGTTGCACTATTGCATCAGATTTCACTAGAATTTATTCTGCATTACATGACAAAACAAAAACCAACAAAAGTTGGTCAAGTCTGAGTAAATAACCTTATTTTAATTTTTGGAGTTCCCTTTCATTGCATAAAATATGACTTTAGCAGTACATATACGCAAGTAGCTGACACATAATACAGGTCAGTACCTATGATGCTGCCAAATGTAGAGCCATCTTAGTTACAATGAATTGAAAAAAAAATGCATTTATTATAATTTCACGCTGAAATATGGAGCTGTTGTCACAAGCGTGATTGGAATTATTGGAATAACAAGCCAAAATTTGTAACACAACCTCCGTGCCTGGTGTGTCAGCTCACATGCAAGCTATTGCAGGCTTCCTAAGGAACCTCACAGTATTTGATTCTCTCCAGTTTTCCTCCTTGGGTGCTTATTTGTATGAGATGTTAACACGATTTTCTAATTACTTCCCTGAAACACATTAGAGATACCAACGCTTTGTAGTTGACAGGATAGAAATAAAATGGCGCATAGGACAAACAATGCTTCATATGTATAGCCAAAGCCATTAAGGAAAACACAAAAACATCACTCTTAACTCTGAGAGAAGCATGGTTTAGAGGCGATAAAAGCATCTTCCTTATCAGTCTCGTAGCTTTCCCAGAGGCTTTTGTAGTTGCTGGTGTGTTTTGTCTCTCTTCCGTTTTCCAATTTCTCCCCTTTCATTTCTCTCCCTCTCTTTGTCTTGGTAAGCTGCGTGGTCCAGAAGTCTGAGGCCTCTGTGTTCTGCCCGCCTCCGCCTTCGCTGCCGGAGATTAAAAATAATGGGCAGCACCATTAATTAAGCGGCTAATCTTACTGTTTATGTTTTGTCATATTTACTGCTCACAGATGCGTGGAGTACTCCCCCAAAAATCGCTGCTTCCACACACATTAGAGCGCTTTTGCAGCGTGCACACACAAGCATTAACAACAACAACAGCCCCATGCATGGCTCAGCGGGCTGTCAGAGATGCCGCTTTACCTCATTCCAGCTAAAAAAAACCCCGAACCCCCCACCCCACCCCACCCCGCTCACTCTCCTCTTCTTATTTATTTATTTATTTTCGTAAGCGGCTCAGTTAATATTGTTGATTTAAGACCTCACCTTCAATTTGGTGTAGCATGTGGACAGAGCTTTAGCTTTTGCTGCAGCTGAACCAATTTTCTGCTTCAAGCGCCTTTAATAAACCACGTAGCACTATCAGGAGGCTTTGGCTTCCCTGATGAAGGCCATTTATTTCAAATTAAAGGAGAGTTCCTTATCTTCGGCGGCCTCAAACGGAGAGGGAGATAAAGATGGCGTGCTTTGGTGTCGTACTCTCTATGTTGCTAATGTGGGGACACAAAA
>VVAS01049633.1:12082-25605 GCA_015103295.1 Ptychochromis oligacanthus
AGTGAGATGACATGTCAGGAGAAATTTGGTGAGATCTCTGTTTTCAGCACATAGCAAACAGTCCAAAATCACAACTAAACAAAGTGACTTCAGTGAAAAGGCTCCACATTGTGTCTTTTTTTACTTTGTCCTGCACTTTTTTTTTAACAACATGTATATGTATTAATGGATAAAAAGATTAGTTAGACCATGAGTTCTATTGCATTTATTTGTGTTTTACAGTTGTTTTTCCATAAATGACGATAATTAATTATATAAAGATTAATCTTATTGCCTGTTGACTAATAATTTATGTTCTACTTTAGAACACAGAACATTTTGACTCTCTGAAGAAGCCCTTGACTAATTATTATTTTCTTAACAAAGTGGATTTGTACCAAACAATTTGATTAGTCATTAAAATCGTCTGACTCATATTCAGCCCAGATTTTCTCTAACTGGATGTGTCAATGAGGTCTGTGTGCACGATCACACTGTGTGTAATGTGTGTGTGTTTTGTCTCTACATCTTGTTAGTAAAGCTACAGAACAGTGAGTCTACACTGGCGGTAATTGATAGTCTACAGGCTATCTCAGCTGCAGGTAAATCCTATCTGTGTGGAAGGGGGTGGGGTAGGGGAGAGAGTATAAATAAGTCTTCCAAGGACTAAGGATTTCATTATAACTAGAGGGAAAGGGTGATGGTTGGAGAAGTGTTTAATATGGTAGAGGTTTTCCTTTGCAGATGCTTAAAATTCTTTCCAAGATGGCACAGGCTTGAATTTACATTTCAGTTGCATTTTCCTGTGCTCCAAAGTACTGTGTAATATCCCATGTTGTCTTTGTTTTGCATTTATTCCTTAAACCTGTGGATAAAACAAAGTGCATTTGCTTAGGTGCGGCTTTTGCCTCCTTTGAAACACTTCCATCAGGCTGACAGAGTGAAAATCATTTCTGTGCTTTGCCCAGAGAGATGAACTATAGAGAGGAAGCAAGATAGAGCAAGAAGGGGCCGAGGGCCAGAGAGATTGGTCCCAGAGAGAGATTCATAGGTAGTAATGAGGACGTTGGTGAAGTGCAGGTCGTCGTGTTGTGGCTCTGGCCTGTCAGTATAATGGACCTTACTAGTCAGTTGGCAATCGATTGTACTGCTCACGACCTCGTCCGCCTGTTGTTCTTCACTCTTCCTGTCTGTCAACCTGCCACCCAGAGATGGAGGACGAAGCAGAATCTTTTCCCAGACGACAGATGCCGTGTCCAGATACTTTCTCATTACCTGAAAGGTGGCCTGAGGTGAGGTGTGGGGAGAGGAAAGCAGGTCTAACTCCAAATTTCCATCTAACACAATCTGAACACAAAGCCAGGTAACACTGTAATTAATTCCTGTTTATTTTTGCCTGTAGCTGGTAACCACCAGTCAGCATTCAGTTGGTTTGGAACTGCAACTTATCATCTGTGTTTATTATTAATGCTTAGGTCAAGTGTTTGTTTTTTTTTGTTTTTTTTTTAATATATATTAAAAAAATGTGACAAACAGTGAAAAAAATCCCAACAAAGGAACAGAGCCATTTTCTTAGTACATTACTTAAATTTGTGTTTCTTTTTTTATTAATGTTAAGTTCATTGATGAGTCAGTTAATAAAGTAATAGTTCATCTAAAGTGAGAAAAAGTCTTGTTTTAATTTTTGGAGCTAGAACAAGTTAATATTTGTATTGTCTCTTGATAAATCACATACAGGATTTAAATGACATTTACATTTTCTATTATTAATTTTCTGGTATTAAACGAATATGAGGTTACCTGCCTCTGATACCAGCTGATATCATATGTTCATATCATGTAGGAGAAAATGTTGGATTAGAAACCTAATGACAGACATTCCAGGTTAGTTTAGAGCCTACCTCTTTGTAATTTATCACTCTATAGCACAGTTACTTTTTAGTTGTATTGCCCTCATTCGATGAACATGGTCTAAGCTAAGAGCCCCTGCTTCTCTTGCCCTTTATCGAATGGCCTCTGCCTATTCATCTCTTTTACATTTTAAATCCTCAGGCCTCTGGAGAGAGATAGGGATATATGGTTCCATCTGCTCCTGCAGACTGGCTCATGGCTCAGACAGAGAGAAAGAGACAGAGAAGAAGGCATGGTCAGGGAGGAAGCAGGGGTATGGAGAAACACAGACTGACAGAAAGACAGAACGGCTTATTAGAATCTGCCTCTTTTCACTACTTAGACAGGGGCTGAGAGGATAGCCGTCTGGAATCGAAGGCAGGACACAAGTTGGACTAGGACCTTGGGGGATCTTTTTTTCACATTTGCAATTGCAACTAACCCATGTTAAATCTGCTCAGTCTTAACTGTTTCAGGTTGGCTATGAGTCTTAGCTTTTCTTTGTGTAACACCTGGGCATTTTGTTTCAGGGTAGATCTCAGAATAGCATTTGTTTGTGTACTTGTTTGTGCACCTGGTATGAATGCCTGATTTTGTATGAGTTCTCTTCCCGGCCTACCTCAAGTTAGTCTAACTTTTCCGTGTGTTAACACGTATTCTTCTGTACTTCAGACCACAGATAATTGTTTTCCCTGTAACTTTTACATGCCTTAATGTAAGGGTAAATAATAAATTATATCAATATACAGTTTCATCTGTGAGTTTTGGCTTCGACCAAAAATTAGTAAGTCCATCCAGTACAGTATAAAAAATTGACATTCTGTGTCATAAAGTAAATATAGTCTGCAGCCGCATGCCCTCACCTCTGTGTTTAGTGGGTGTATTTTCCAGAGAATTATTCTGGCTGACTTAGCAGTTCCTTGGAGGTAGATCTGCATAAACAGATGTAGTGAGATAAGGAGCTGCTTGTAAGATTGCAACAAGATAAACACAGACTATCAACCCAGTGCCCAGGAGCAAATGAATGACCACTTTTTCTTAACAGTCACAGGTAGAAGTCTGCCAGTTTTTAATTTTGTGAATATGAGTAGGTGATTTTTTTTTTGTATTTCTGTAAACATGTACATCCAAAGTTAGGGTGTGCAATATAGAAAAAACCTGTCAATAAAATAACCTCTTAGGAATACCTATTTTTGCAAATCTGCTGAATTAAATACTAGACAGTTCAAAGTAGTTTATCACATTTATGAACAATATTGCAAATCCAATATTGCGCCAAGTCCTGCATCAATTTCTTCTATAAGATATACTAAAGAAAGGGAAAGAACATTGTAAATTGTCTGCCAGTCTTACCATGTACATCCTCATGTACCCCAACCTTAGTAAGTATTGTGGGAAACAATAACCAGAGTTGCTGTGCTGTCATCGAGCACTAAGGCCACAGCTTCTTTCTCATGTCAGCCTCTGGAGGGTCCATGCCAGCCAAAGAACTTCACTCCCAGCTCTTTACAGTCACTAATCTGGCCTGACACCAAGCTGATTTACAATACCCCCTACCCTAAGCATTGACTGACTAGAGGTAATTGATTTAGAACAGTGGAGACACCTGCTGAATAGTACGGAACCCTCAAAAGCCTCCTCCTACACTCTGTACAAAGTTTGGTCCAGTACTCCCACCTTAGTGCCAGTTGTAAAAAACCAGCACATACATTTAAAACTAAACACAAGAGAAAACATGCTTACACATTGTGTTTTTAGTTTTTATTGTATTCAGTACTATCCCTTAGTTTTACAATGCTTAATTCTCCTAAAATTTCTGCTGTTTCTGGGCATCCACATTTTATCCACAGATTGAGCTGAGCCTGAACAACTGCCTCTTGTTTGGCCAACTATTGATCTATGGAGCTCTGTATTTACCAGTCTTTCGGTGCACATGCCTTCACTCTGTTTGTCTTTTGCTGGCGGAGACGAGGCTTTCTGCCCAGGGGGTGGGGGGTTAGGGGGATTGAAGTCCTCTGCGTGGTGTGAAGAGGGGGGGAGTCCATGCCTTCTGTGCTGCCTGCCTAGTCATTTTATGGCACCATCTGTCCACAAGCTAACTGTCAAGTAGTGATGTCTTAGCTCATTTTTCTTGCTTGACAGTGTGAATTTTCTTTTGATATATATCTGCACATCTGCTGTTGAGAACGTATCTCAGTTTATATTGCTAATTTAATGTTTGGCTGTTTGCACAGAATCACTTAATTATTCAGTGATTCATTTGCAGAACTCACTAAAATGTAAACAAAAAGAAATATTAAAACTTACTTAAATCTCTGAACTAGGGCAAGGCCATTGGCTTCATACACTTTTAGAGACTGTTAAGTAAATACAAAGCTTTGCTATTTTACCATTCTCTGTTTTTAGGCCCCCACTTTCAGCAACTCTAGTTTGGCCTAAATAACATAAAGATTTTATAATATTTGAAGTTGGAAGCTTATTCCCTTACCCAATTACATTTAAAGTCCATTTTTACTGTTGCTTGACATTTAATCCATGTCTTGGCTTATTTAAAATCCCTACTTTATTTTAAGAATATTAAATGTCAGATAAATAGTGGTAGACTTATTTTTTTTCACCTTTTATTTAGTAAATTGCACTCTCAGTGCAGAGGTTTACATACATCTTAATGAGTATTTGGTAGCATTGTCTTTAAATTGTTTAAGGTGGGACAAATATTTCTGGAATTTTGGCTCATTCCTCTTAACAGAGCTGGTATAACTGAGTGAGGTTTGAAGACTTATTTGCATGCATACCCTTTTGAAGTTTTGTCCATAAATCTATGTTGGACTTCAGGACCTCTACTTTCTGGGAGAAAGAATTAGGCAGCCTGGCTCCATAGTGTTTATACTTGCATACTGTTTTTTGTATAGATGAACGTGGTGCCTTCATTTGGATTTTTTTGGTCTTGGGTGTCTAAGTTTGTCAGAAGCTTTGAAAGCCACGACATGACTCTCTGTGGTTTTCCAAGCCTTTTTTTCTAAACTTCTGACCTGCTGAAATTGTGATTATGATTAAGTAAATTTAATGGAGAGGTTAACACATTTGCCTAACAGGCGAGACTGGGAGGAGAGACAAATCCCTGGAAGGGTTGCATCCGGCATAACATTTGTGCCAAATCAAAACATGCAGATCCATCCGTTGTGACGACCCCTTGCTAATAAGGGAGCAGCCAAAACAAGCTTTAGTAACTTAAAACTGAAACAATCTGTCTGAAACTGTTGAAAAAAAAAAGTGTCACGAATAAAGCAGATTGATGTTCTAGAACTGTAGTTTACTAAGAGAAAATCGCTATAATTCACAATGAGTTTTCCATACAAAGGCTTGTAAAATCACAGTAGAATTAAGAAGCAAAAGAATATGTGTCCTGCTAAATATCTGTGTGACTTTAATATGACATGGTAACACAATTTTTTTGTAATTTACCTTCATAGTACTGTAATTTTTAAACTGAAGTGGTCTAAATAAGTCCTAAGGTTGGTAAAGCTTTATAGAAAGTGATTCCACACGCTTGGTTAGTCCAGGTATACACAGCATTTCTTTTATTTGATGAATGTCTGTTTTACATTGAGCCTGCTTTTTGATTTATTGCTGGTCCTTTTGCTCAGCACTTTGTAGTGCAAACCATTTTCTCCTTGCTCTGCAGCGCGACAACGCCAATAATCACTCTTCAATAAATTCAAATGGAAGTGACTCTCTGGTATGTCTCTTCTACTATGTGTAGTACATATCAGTGTAATACATATCACCTTTCACTCCTGGATTGATTTGCAGTTGAAAAGATTGGTAGCCCCCTCAGAGGTGATTGTGAATCCAGACTTGGAAATTTATGGAGGTGCTTGTGCTTTGTTAAATGTTCATATAACCAGACCAAATTCCACTCTACATGCAACAGTCTTTGTATTCTGTTGAGAGGCAAGTTAGTACTTGCGTCAGACAAAAACAGCAGCGTGGTGTAATAAGTCCACCCATCATGCGTCACAGGTGACGTCAAAATGCATAACGGAAACTCAGTGTAATATATTGTAAATGTCCACATATTGCTTCTTTATTAAACTGTATTAAATGAACGTCCTGATGGGCTCTTCTGACTCATCCAGACAGACAGACACTTTACTCGTGTGATTTATTACATGAGTGCTTTCATTGTAGGTCAGCATAATCAGTGCTCCCTACTTTCTATTGCTCAACTTAAGGAAGTGCCTCATCTGTTATAGGTGTCTTTCAGTCTTATAATCTTGTGTTTGGCAATAACGTGTTAACAATTAACTTTGGGTATCAGCTTGTAAACAGAATGGCTGTAAAATTCGATAGGTCACAGGACATTACCCTTTGTTAGGTGAATTTCAGTGCAGAGTCTTGTTGTGGCTCTGTAAAAACGACATGCACCATCAAGTCTGTAGATACAGCAAGGCTTTTCGAGTCAGAGGGAAAACCTAATTTGGTTACTTTACACTTTCATTTTACAATACGGTGCTCACCATCTCAGAGTAATTCTCACAGGGTATTATGGTACGTGTTCACCGCTGAGGTAAAAACGGGAGTACAGACTTGTGAGTGTGAGCCTTCTAGGGCATGGAAAACTAATCAAGGGCCAAAACACTGCTGTTGAAATTCGGCTTGTAACTGTGTTTATGGAGCCTTTGCAGGCTACGCCAACACAAACCTCTTTGGTTTATCACCCCCAGAGACGGCCATGATTAGCTCCCCACAATGCTAGCCATATATCTCAGCTGTCCCACCTCCCCACGTTCAGGATGACCCATTAAATAGAGACGGAAAAAAAAAAAAAAGCGAGAGAGAACATGAGTAGGAGGGTTAGAGACACTGGAGAGCAGAAATGCTACCTGTAGTTAGCGTAATAGTAGTATTTACTCACTCTCTGTGTGCAGCTGCATTGTCTGTCTGCAAACTGACATTTCTGTATGGGTGGCCACTCCCTTGCCACACACAATCATAGGGACTAATAACCTAAATGACAGGCACCTGACGTGGGTGGCAAACAAGCAAACAGGATAGGCGTGTGTTAGGTGTGTATATTCCCCTTCCCTTTGAGCTCACTCAATAGCTCTTTTGTCCTCCACAGTTTACCGTTTTTAGATATTACCCTGCTGTTGTTCCCTTGTTAATTACTTCACTAAACCGCTTACTCTTCTGCCTTTTGTACAGTATATACAGTACGGTATGCCTCACTCCGTGGTACTGAGAGCTCCACAGACACTTAAGGCTCAAAAGCTTCTTCCCTAAGAAGCAAGACAGTGGATGCCCTGTTGAATGGGGTATTATATTTAGGGTTATTTCATCAGTTCAATAATCTTTTCTTCTCTTTCATGGCATCTTTGTGTTTAGACAAGATGCTATTACTACAGAATCACCTCCCTATAGGATGCGTGATCTTGGCATTTTGACAAATTGGGGAACCAGAGCTGCACCAAATTGTGTTTAGCCTAGCTGTGGACCTCCAAATCACCACCTACATCTCAAATTATGTGGAGTAAGTGTTTAAAAAAAAAGAGGGGTTATTGAGCATGTCTGCGCCTTAACAGCAGCTAGAAAAGTTCTGACTAGAATTTATTAAACCTGGCCTCCTTTTAGTTTATTAAAAAAAAATGTCTGTTATAGGTGATAATGAGGTGGAGGACACAAACAAATCTCTGGCTTTGCCTCATTTATTGTTTTCCTGAAACAGGACACCTTGTCATGGATGGTTTGCTAATTGTGTTTCCGTAGACATATCTACAGTAGAAGTTCTGTTCATTATAAACTTCTTTAACTTGACTGTAGAGTTGCTTTGGTTTAACCCATGGAAAACGGCTTATAAGAACGAAATGTCAATCCAAATAGTTTTAGCTATAATGCTAGAAATTTAATGTTGACAGTTTTGAAAAATGCATGGCTTTTATTTATGTTTTGCCATTCTAGTTCATGAAAAATTAGCTTTGTTTGCACACTTCAGTTTCAAACTGGATTAATTGATGCTATTGTCTCTGTAAGACAATTTAGCTCCTGAATTTATCTAACTAATTATTGTGAATATTAATTATGATCTCTCTGCTGAACTAATCTGGATGATCATTTTAGCAGTAAGTATGCACTAGTTATTTTTTTTTCTCTCACACACACACAAATCAGGCTTTGGAGTGAAATCATTAGCAAGACAGAAAGATTCATATACAATTGCACAAGGGCAGACATCCACCCCTAAATGTTCCTACTGTTTTTCTCCCGCTCTCCCACATCGCAAACAATGTCTTCTTGTGTGCCGAGCCACTCACTCAGATTTCGAGTCACACTGGACCCTTTCCACTTTGGTGCCCTGTCCTTCTCTCATTTGCACTACTGCCAGAACACAAATGTACACAGTGGCAAGTGCTGTCCCATAGTATTTGTGTGCAGCAGGGAGGGACCAGGCTGCACTGGGATAAATAAGTAGGTAAATAAATAAAGAATAAGCCTCGCTCTAGGAATTTGTCTCATTGAAGATGAAAAGCATCTGCCTCTCTCTGGCATCTGCTGTGAAAGATATCCCTCCACCGCTAAGGGTTTGGAGCACGGCAAGTAGCCAACTCTATCAGCCTCGCTCACTTTCTCTACCCACTAACATGAACCAGCGCAACACTGGTATACATAAAAATGAATGTCAAAACAAATTTGTCAGCCAACAAACTTGATGTGAGTTACACTCATTTTGCAAAGCTAACTTGAGGTATTAACTTGAAATAAAAATGAGTTCTAAATGTCTTTAATTCCAGTTGCAGAGTGGGGGTGTGAGCCAGTTCTTTGGCACCCTGAGCAGTGTATTTGTTTATCTTTTTTCTTCTCCAGACTGCTACAGTTTAACACACCAACAATAAACTGCTTTCTCATTACCAGTTAAGGTGAAGGCACAGGGGGAAGCTTTATTTCACAGAGGTTTTAAATGATTTCAGTCACACTTGTGGGTATTCTTCCGAACTCTACGTGCGGGGAGGAGTATAATACAGTTTGATACGATCACAGTTTGAACTTTCACTGAAGATGGATGATGTCGACTGTATGCAGTGTTTGGAAATGCCTTCGATGCTAGTTGTGTTAAGAATCAGAAATTGGTTTTGCAGACATAAAAGCCTAGAGGCACATTCCTGTAAGTGACAAACGGTGATAAAGACCTAGCTGTCAGTGACACCTGTCTGCGTTCGTAGCCAGGTGAGGCACGAGCCATGACTCACACGCATTCCTTCACATAGTTTTTACTCAGACATGCCTGTTCTTTTGTTTGCCAAATGACCTGTCAAGAGAGGTTAAAGCAGATCTCAGATAAAGAAAAATAAACTATTTAAATTTTGCTTTGCTAAGATTTGTGCCTATTGTGTAGAGTGTTTTCACTGGTCTTGTTTAACAAAGAGGGTGGTCGAAGAGGTGCCCGTTGTGTGCATTTTTTTTTTTCTTTTTCTGTTTCCACCCGCATTGAAATAGCCACATGAGTAATGGGCTGCTCAACACCTCCACAGGATTAGAGCCCACAGTATTAAGAGTGTTTTTTTTCTTTTTCCTCCACAAGATACTGGAGGCATTGTGTTCCTGATGCTCTAACGTATTTATCCAAACTGAATAGACTGAAGCTGACTGGCCACCCAGCAAGCCTCAGGATATTCCACATTGTGAGATCTTTGTCTTTTAACGCATATCAGCAATTGGTATTGTTTAGTGACCACAGTAAACTGCGCAGTGAGATTGATTAGACAAACTTAGAGTTTTAGTTTTTAGTCCAATTCCAATAGACCTTCTTATAAAAGCTTTGCACAGGCTGCTCTCTTGAAAACAAAAGTAGATTTACTTGAAAACTTTCAAAACTTTTCTCATTTTAGTTCCGTTTTTTTTTTTAAGTCCTCTGGAGATACTGCTTTAATTCCATCAAAAGAGAGATATCTATCCTTACCATATTGTGCTCTCTTTTACAGCATTATGATTACTCATCGCAGATGGCCATGGGCAAGAGAGTAGGGATAAGAAATGTAGTTAGCTCAATTTATGGACATACACAGTTACTTTGTTTATAATAGCATTAGACATTGAAACTAGAGGCTGTAACAAACTTAAGGTCATATATCTAAATTTTTAATCGGTTGGCTTAGTAATTTCCTTCTCTAAATCTAATTCCTGAAAAGACAAAGCATCAGTTCTTGTGCCGTTTCATTTGAGGGACAGCCTTTGATTTTCTGTTTTTACTTAACGCAAAGGAGCAATGCTTTCTGTCTTGGTTAATTGTGGTTCATTTGTGTTACACCTGCTGCTGGTTTGTTGGCCGGCCATGTCCCCCATGGGGTGTGTTTTATGTTAACTGTGTGTGTGTATGCATACATGCCATTGTATGAGATCATTGCACTTTGTATGATTTGAAACCATCTGGTCACTGTTTCAATTTCCTAATGGGGAACATTAAGGTGGTCCTTGGGGAGTACTGTTTAGAAGGTCCTCCGGGGTTTTTAACTGATCCCCATTGTGAGAGGGAGGCTGAGAGGCTTAAGCTTGTCTTGGCCTCCCCTTTCTTCTTGTTATTTTTTCCAATAATTTCTCTCTGTAAAACTGTGCTGCATTTGTTCCCCCACTCCTTTGCTGATGTAGTTTGTGTGTTACGTTCACTTGTTTTCCTCTGCCCCGAGCAGGATTTGTTGTGGGTATTAGGTGCCTTGTTGATCGCGACCAAAGATCTCCAGCAACATTTGCTGTTGTTTTCTTACAAGTATACAAAAATTCTGTGTCTTTGGCTCTACTCTGTGACTTGCTTTTGATATTTCTGCGTTACTGTGTTATTATGCTCATTCAAATATATGCAAATATATGGTGAGTTGGAATACTAATGTTTCTGTAACCCTGTTCTGCATGTGTTTGCTCTCCCAGGTGTTAGTCTTTGATCCTGTCAGAGTGGGACGTGTCTAGCAGGGGACTGAGGAGGGAGCAGTGCCAACTTGGAACATGGTGCCTAATATTCACCTGGCAGGGCCCCTCCTGCCCAGAGGGGCGTTGCTGTTCCTGCTTTTACTCAGCTGCATGGTGTTCTCTTCTCTGGCAGACAGTAAGTATCCTCATTTACCTGTGAAGTTCTGCCCTAGCTTTTCCACCATCTAGTAACACATTAAGCTTCATTTAGAGGTGTTCTCTTCATTTAAAAGGACTGGCGTAGTTATAAGTGGAATTTAGCACGCTATAATGTTGCACTTTTAACTGAAGGCATAAAGAGAGTAATCTCTTGTGCTGTGCAGAGTAGAGCTTTGTTTAAAATAGATTATAGATTACCATTTACATTTCATGTCTTCGGTGGATTCCAGCACACAGAAATAGCTGCTTGTCTGATGCATGTCCCCAAGTATAGAGAGTTTTAACATCTCAACTAAAAATAAGCACACAATGCAGGCGGCAGAGATCCATCGGCCTCTGTGCCTGGTTGTCAGTCTGAGTGACAGTTTTGGCTGAAAGAAAGCACTCCAAGAGATATGTCACTTTAGCTGTACCTTTGGGTCTTGGGGGCAGCCAAGAAGCAGTGCCCTGCCGAAGACAGGGTCAGGGACAAAATTAATTCAACACATGACTTCACCTATAGTGCTGTCATAGGGTCACTGTAATTCAATTATACCCCAACCCCTCCTGTTCCCCCACCCGGATATAGCAACTGCTCTGTCCTTTCAAACATGTATCGAATAGGATTTGTTTTTCTGTACCCTTTGTCTTTTCCCACTCTGCCCTGTGCTATCATCTTTGTCTCTTGTGGTATGTCTACTTTTGACCGGTATCACTCTGAAGTTGACCTTGAAGAAAAGTTTTGCAGTCCTTTCGTTTTTCTTGTGGTCTAGCAAGTCCCTCTTGTACCATTTGTACTGGATCATCCATAGATATGTATTTGTCCGTTTGTTTTTCCTATATAACCAAAGCTATGACATTCTTCTACAAAATAAAAAAAAAAACCCCATCAACAATCAATTAAAAATAAGATAAAAAAGTATGAGTTGCTGAAAGTTATATAACTGTAAGAGTATTTATGTGTGGTGTGTGAATAACTGGCACAGTACTCCTCTATAAAAAGGGAAAAAGACGTGCAGTGTCAGGCATCCATTTACTGGTGTGCACCTTGTTAACTGAGATATTATGTTGTATACTTGTGCTCTTTATGCCTAAATTTTAGTTGCATGTGCTTTTTAGAGATCATTAAGGAAAAAAGGCAATGTCACGGGCATGAAGGAATTCAGATAGTATTTAAATGCGCTGATTCTTTCAAATGCCTATTCCAGCCCAGAGTTTGGATGGTGATTAAAATAGCTGTATCCGTGATACACAAAGGTATTAAAAGATACAGTCAGCTAGCTAGCCTGTGTTTACCTGTGTTCAATCTTTGAACGGTGTGTTAATTTTTAACCCAAATTAACTTTTGTGGGTCTTGTTTTTTTTCTCCCCTCTCACTGTCTTCATGTCTTTTATGGATAAAAACATAGAGCAAAACATTTATATTTTAAAGGACAAATATAGTCTGATGTGACAAGCTGGCACATCTACATGAAAAAGGGGCACAACATAAAATAACTTGCAGAAAAGCCTGACTGTGGGCTGGGGTTAACCTATGGTTGTAGTTTAATGTAAGCACACATGGGAAAAGGCCCAGACTACTATTATCCAGACTGTAAAGCAAACAGACATAGAATTAAAATAAGACAGTCGGGGGGGGTAAAAATAACACCTCCCACTAATGGCAGGTTTGTGTGCGTTTGGTACCTATAATTTGTATGTAACTTAGTTATGTGAACTTGATGTTTTGGGTTTGGATTTCCTGTATTACAGGGCAGACACCAGACAGATATTATGGGCGGAGTACCTGGCAAGTTTCTGATTACATGGATTTAGTCTGGTGTTCTTGTCTCCCCCCTTGAAAAAGTTAGGCAGGAAGAGAAACCACACATAGCAAACATATGTCACCAGTGTCAGGCCACACCCTTGGACAGAAACCTGTTCTTTTTTACAGTGTATTACAGTGTATTTTACTACATTTCAAGGGTTTCCATGCTGTTTGTTTGGCGTGACACTTAAGATGGCACAATTCATCATGATTTAGCAGCACGGGTAGAGGAAACTCTCCACCAACCCTATCAGTGTTATAGCCTTCTGACATCATTCATCTTATATCATCATTGAATAGGCATACAATACAGAGTGATTACTCTGAGTGCTGATCACAGACATCCCATCGATCCCCAGGGAGCTCAGCCTAATCAACCAGCTCTCTATACAGCCTCCTTTTACACAATAGGCCTCTGGCCCACAAGGTCAGGCTCAAAGTCACATACCCAGTACTTAAATGTAATGGTTATCTTTTTGTAGCGCTGTCATTGTGAGTTATTTCATTGGCTTTAATAAGCTTTTGATGTATGTGTCTCCTCTCGCTCTTCTCATGTTATAATCTTGGGTTGCTTTTCATGTGAGGTGCGGCAAGACTGCTGAGGCTTCCTTTGTATCATGTTCTTTTCACTCCACTTCATCGGCATCAGAATCAGCTTAACAAGTTTAAAATAACTTTTCACTGTCCCATATTGCACAAATAGAGTAATTGCAGATTACTAGTGCTTTTAACTATTGTGCCATTGTTATTG
>VVAS01049639.1:5840-20158 GCA_015103295.1 Ptychochromis oligacanthus
TTTTTTTTTTTTTTTGGTTTTTTTGTGTCTGTGGGGGGGGGGGGGGGGGGGGGGGGGGGGGGGGGGGGGGGGGGGGGGGGGGTGTTGTGGGGGGGGGGGGGGGGGGGGGGGGGGGGGGGGGGGGTTCAAGGAGTAAATGTACCAAAAAAGTGGCACTTGACTCACTGAGCTGTGGGGGTTACAAAAGTTGATCCAGCAGCCCAGGCTAAACAGATTAGGTGTTTCCACAATCCCTGAGGTTAACTGGGTTTCACTTGACCAGTTTTATTGCAAATGAAGATCTCTGCCATTTATAAAGGTTGGACGCTTAGTCCTTTAAAAAGAGCATTAGGTAGTATTTTTACTTTCTCATATACCAAAATGTCTGTGTAATATCTGCAGGGGGTTAATAACGTCAGTGGTAATGCTGTGGGGTGCTGTGTCAGATCAAAAAGATGTGTAGGTGGAGTTCTGTCAGTGCAGTTGCTATTTTTATTGAAATTATCATTAGAAAACTAAAAAAAAATAGCTCATGAATATTAATACCTCTTTAAGTAACTGTTTGGGGTTGGTGAGGAGACTAAAGCCAGTGTTGGTGAGCCTTAAGAAACACTAACACACAGCTAAATCTTCACCTAAGTCATCTCTGAAAATCCATATCTATTTAGTGAATCTATACTTCTCTCCAAAAAACAAACATGTTTTTCCACAAGGCACAGCGGACTTAGTGACAAAGTGACAAGGAACATAACTACAGTTATGACTCAAGCACTGTACTCAGTACAGTCTGTACATTTTCACAGAGTTAAACTTTTTATTATGAGCAAACATAATAGTTAAAAACAGCGGAGGATGTTTGTAGAAACCTAAGCGTAGAAAGCTAATGATGCAATGTCCTGAAGGCTCTGTGGATCGACAGTTAGTCTTCAGAACAAAACAGCTTCATGTAAACTGTGTTGTTTATTGTTACTTTGAATGCACTCTTCAACCTTGACTTTCCAAAACCTTTTTTCTACAGGCCAAATTTTCATACAAATGCCAGTGCTTATTAAAATAAGACGTTATATTTCAGTCAGATCTGGTGGCTAGTACCACTATAAGTGCAATACAAGATGCAAATGAGAGTGTTAGCTCTACAGGTAGAAAACTATGTTTCCCAAACCATATATAAGCAGCATGCGTGAAAACCCCCCGAATAACCTCTCATACCAATTAATACTTTCCACATTCGTGTGTCTGTTTGTCTGATCAGATGATGGAAATTTCTTGACTCTATTCTTAGCAACTTGTTGCATACATTGCTTTCTCTTTTTGACTTTTCATGTTGTCCATCCAAAAACCATAGACAAAGTGGTTCTTCTTCTTGATGTCAGCATAATCTTTTTTAGTACACATGTGAGAAATGTGTCCATGCCTGCCTCACCTCATTATGCATAAAAGCCCATGCAAGTCTGCAGTTTTGAGTTCTTGTCAGCAGCCGTCTAGGGGTACATTTGCACATGACTTGGCCTTAATGTTCGCTGTTATTGTTCGCATGAAATTCCAGCTAATGGCCTGCTATACAAGAGCATAGACATCTCTTCAGGCTGGATACAGATTATTACCGGTGTGTGGTTACCATTTTGTTATCCAAAAACTACACATCTAACTCATAAAGATATCATCATGCATGACTGACTTGCTCAATTTCAGCAGTGGAAGAGCGTTTGCTTAATGCACTCAGTGCCGATGGGCGGTCTGTTGGCTTAGATTGCCTCCGAGCCAGTTAGAAGACAACAAAAGGTTTTTCTAACAAGACTGTGATGTTAATTATTCAAAAATGACAAATAAGTATCCTTTTGTGCCCACCATCCCTGCATCCGACACATAAAACATCAGGGAGATATCATTAAACTTTAAATTCACTGTGACGTTGTATCCCTCATGCTGTGCCGAGTGGGAAAAAAGCTTTCATCATATCAGTGTCTCTGTTTCTGTCCAAGTGCCTGTTTGCCTCCATTAAACATAGATCCTGCTGGTTGGTAGCACAAGAGAAGAAAATGAGCTTCTATCTGGGTGTTCTCTTTCAGCTGTGTAACAGTCAAGTATCTGTGGAAAGCACCACTTTTAACTCGGTGCTTTAACTCAACCCAAAGTCCTTATACAGCTGAGCAACAAAGAGAACTCCGTTGAGATCAAATTTGGAGCAACATCCAAGAATTTTGGTTAATTAACGTTGAAACAATAGAATTCATGATAAAAGAAACTGTTATCCACAATGTGTTTAACTTTTACATCAATGAGAACACATTTCAAAGGCACAAACTCCCATTTATTATCTAGTTTCGTAGAAAAGTCTTTGTTTTCCTACATGAAGAAAACTGTGAAACAAAATTTGCAGCTTTGAGAGGTTTTGTTCCTGACTGGCTACAAAACCTCCTGAGAGGAGAGATTTTCTTCTCTTATTTACCTGTGGGCAATTATTGTGGTTTTGACTATTATTCCTCAGTTATGAAGTTTACTCAAACACCTAATTTGCAAGAGTGGTATAAAGCAAAAACAAAAACAATTTTTATGGATTTGCTAGAAATTAGAACAATGGAAAACTGCAGTCATCAGCTCAACTTGTGTAAAATTTGTGTTTCATTGTTGAGGCCCTAGACACTTTCAAAATGATTGTTACACAGCCATTCTGACATCAAGCAGAGCATTATGGAGTTTTTATGGTTTTTCCACTCTTCCAACAATAATGATATGTTATTAAGCTACTTTCAGCTGCTCCCTTGTCAAGGGGTCGCTACAGCGGGTAGCGACGCATATTTGATTTGATTTGAGTTTTACACCAGATGCCCTTCCTGACACAACCCCTAAGGGATATGTGTCTCCGGCTGGAATCAAACCAGCAACCTTTTGCATGCAAGGCAAATGTGTTATCCACTACACTATGGAGGCATGGTATATTACTAAATTCTTGTAAGAAATGAGGGAAGACTTTTGCCATAATTGAGCTGCTCTACCAAAAGTACCACCAGACGTTTTCATTATGTTCTGCCCCCTGTCTAAAAGATGTAATTTGCTCTTTAATTTATTTAGTTAAAAAAAGAAGGATGTTCACAATCCATTTAGTGTTAAAGACATTATTTACAGCTAAATAGATAATGGCGTTCTGTTGCATTAATTTGTGACTGACTTTTATGCATTGTGGGATAGAGAAGCCCGTTGTAAACAAGTGAAGCTCTGAAGAACATGGCGGAGTTTCCTCTGTGTCTTAATCTTTCTCAAACGCCCTCGAAAGCAACGGCTGTAAGTTTGGTTGTTTAGCACCTGAAAACACATGCTTGTATGTCTCTGAACTACTTTCTATATGGCGTAAGGGATCGTTTCTGTGTGTGTTTAAATTAACAGTATAGCTAATTCACTGCGCTTGCATTCCTGCTAACTTAAAAGGCGTTCTGTGCTAATGCTAGGTTGTATTAGCATACCAATGGTGTTCCGCGCTATTGTTATCTTAATGGTTACTGTTAGCACTTAATTACTGCCTGTCTTGTAGTCACACAATGACGTTTTTATTGCTAATTAAGAGACAGTTCTCTCTCTCTTCTGTTTCTGTATGTTACAGTTTTACTCATAGATTTTCACCAGTCGTGCATATGTGGAAACTGAATAAAGGAGCAAGGCACTCACTTCCTGGGTCATGAAAACCGAGTTTGGCTGGCTGTTTTACCTACGTTAACATACTAGTCGTATATAACACGTAGTGAGAACAGTACAATGAGGAAAGGCCCGTTTGAGAATAATATAAATTTTATCACTGAATTTTAATTGTTGATACAGTATTATAAGGGATGTCTACTTATTTAATATAAGTTTAAAACGATGGTATGGAGATAGAACTGACAAAAAGACAGGAAGCGGAGCTGGAGGTGGCAGACTTGAAGATGCTAAGATTTTCACTGGGAGTGACCGGAATGGACAAGATTAGAAATGAGTACATCAGAGACAGCTCAGGTCGACCAGTTTGGAGATAAAGTTAGAGAGGCAAGGCTGAGATGGTTTGGACATGTGCAGAGGAGGGATAGTAGATATATAGGACAAAGGATGTTGAAGATGGAGCTGCCAGGCATGAGGAAAAGAGGAAGACCTCAGAGAAGATTTACAGATGTGGTGAAAAAGGACATGCATAGTGTTAGTGTGACAGAGGAGGATACTAAGGATAGGGTGAGATGGAGGCAGATGATCTGTTATGGCGACCCCTATAAGCTGAAAGAAGAAGAAATCTACTTATGTAACATGTAAAACTGAGGCTATTTTTAACAACTTGATCACCATTTATTATTTGATTTTGTATAATGTATGTACAAAGTAACTACCTAAAGCTACCAAGTCAATGTAGTGGATAAAACAGTATTTGTCGGCTGTACCAGTACCTCAAGTTGTACTGAAGTACAAAGTTAATGTAGTTAGTTGCATACCACCAATGTAGCAAAACACATTAGGTGAAGCATGCATGAAGCCCATCAGCTAATTAAAGTGTGTCTGACATTAGTGCTCATTAGAGAATTCAGTGCAAACTTACATTGCTTTGCTGTTTTCACTAGACACTTTCTGGTTGCTGCCAAAAAAACAGCACTATTGATACTGGCCATAACTATCCTTTATGAACTTTTGTATGCAGACTTGCAAGCTCCTGCAGTAACATTATAAGGCTTCCTTCAATAAGAGTCTCAAGTAGCATGATAACACCCACTCTTACAAAATGACTGTTAGCGAACAAACGAAACAAATTGTGTATTTTTCCCTTGCACCAGTAGATAACACGCTTTTGAACGATTTCCAAAATGCATATCTTGCACTTTGGAAGTGAACTCTTCAAGCAGAATATTGTGCATCTGCTGCGTGTAGGCAGCTGAGTTGCAGAGCGTCATCTGTGTTTTCATACTGAAGAATAAGCAGGAAGAGGGTGGAAGACTTCAAAGCAGCTTTTTCGTGCCACCAGAGTATTCCATGGATAATAGACTTAAGGGGAAGATTTATCAAACAGCACACTTGGGGACTCTAATGTGAAATGCGAATATGAGTGAGAGAGAGTTTGAGTGTGGCAAAGATGTGTATAAGTGTGCATGTGGCGTCTGTGTTAAGAGTGTGTGATTATAGGAGTGTGTTTGTGTTGACAGGCCTGTGTGCCTTTTGTGTTCGCACGCATCCCGGTGCGTGCGTGCACTTTCTAGGTGCGATTAAGACCGAAAGGAAGGTTCACGGATGCCATCTTTAGTTCTGAATTTCTGAAGTGAATATGCTAATGAGCGGCCCGCCCGCCCACGCAAACACACACCATCTCCCTCACAAGCCGTCCACCTACAAACAGACTCGGAGTAGGCGCTGGGGGCCGCAGGGAACAGCTTATTTATTTAAACCTCTCCTGTTGACTTGCCAACTTTGATACATGTTGAATAATTTCCATCAGCACACAGTCATCATCCAATCCAGTGCCCGATCAGTCACACTGAACCATATTGAAAAAGCATTAGGCGTGCACCCGTGCCCCACCATCAAGCTACAAATATAAATATTTGAATTGACTTGATGATTAAGCATGGCTGACTGGCTGTGCTCAGTAGAATAATGGCCTAACACATATCAATATTAAGCAGGGGGTCTTTCCTATTACAGCCTCACAGCAAAGTCATTAATTGAGCGGAGTTCATGAAAAATATGCAAATACCCTGTTGACATTCTGATATGTAAATGATGTCACTCTTTTTTTAAATAATGAAGAGTGGAGATTATGCACTTGCTTGTAGACCGAGCTCTGTGCAAAGGAGTTAACTGCAGAATTTTATTACAAATTCATTATTGGATTATTGTATTTTGAAAGTCTGCATATATCCAAAAGACAAAAAAAAAAAAAGGCAATATCATTTCACGGCATCCAGTTCTTCAATTTCATGTTTCTTGAGAGCATATTTTGGTCAAAGGCATTTTTATTATTTAAGTGCATTTTCATGCTCGTGCTACAGATGGGGCAGGCAATTCTGCTAATGCTCAAGCACTCACAGGCTTTGTGTGTGAAATGCTCCGAACACAAACTGTGACAAACTGCACAGGCTACGTGGAGCCTTTTCTATCTGACATTTTGTGAGAGGCAGGGTAGACCCTGGACAAGATGCCAGTGCATCAGTCCAGGGCTAACACAGAAAAAAATACCAGCATTCACACTCTCACCCACATCTATGGCCAATTAACCTAGCATGCCTGTCTTTGGACTGTGGGAGGAAGCTGGAGCACCTGGAGGAAACCCACACAGGCACAGCGAGAACATGCAAAGGAAAAACTTTGATGTAATATCACCACACAAAGTCATGTTTTTTTTTGTTTTTGTTTTTAAATCATACACACAAATATGTGTCAACATACAGGCATTTTTATGCAGCTTTGTGGTGTAATCTTGATCAAATAAGAATAACGAAAGTAAATGAATAGCCTAAGGAATCATAACAGATATAACTAATATTATGCAATGATTATAATCAACTTGGCTTGATAGGCAATCCAGCTTTGCATCATGTCATAACCACAGACAGCAGAAAAGATGGACGTGGCCACCATGACAGTAGACCATGCTGGGTCTTTGGAGTCAGAAGTTACTTTTAGTAGCTTGATTAACAAGCTGCATCTATAAACAGGTATGGGTGCTATGTACAGACACACATATTGGCTATTTAATAATAGAATATTATAGAATATTTCACTCACCAATTAAAAATGCTGCAAAAGACACCAACATAAACATAGTGGAGAGGTGCAGTTAATGACTCAAAGCAGTGGAGGTGAGGTCTAGCAGACACTGATCACCTCCAGCTGCCTCTGTCAGGATGCCTGTCAATCATAGCGGCCAAGCCAGTAATTCCACGAGTTATTTAAAAAAAAGTCACCTCACACTCAGTTGCTGTGAAGGGGGAAGCTACTCATAAAGACAAAACTATTTTTGTACCAGGCTGTTAATATGCTTTTTATTGGTGTGAACTTAGGCATTTTAACATGAGACTCTATGGGGACTGACTCACTTTTGGAGCCAACCTCCAGTGGCACCTAGAGAACACTGGCTTCATTTTTCTGCTCCAGGTCCCTTGGTCATAGCTAACTTATATTATAGCTATAGCTAACATAGCTAACTAATATTGCAGAAGCAAGGTATTCTTATTTTGCAGCTTCGGTTCCTCTCTCACACATCCTGGCTGGAAGGACCTAAGAAGCAAGGAAGAGATGCAAGTGAAGGAAAGGAGGAGACGCATTAGCACAATGAAAAGCCCCCTCTCTGTGACTTCTGTTGAAATACACGAGAACAGAGCACAGGGCCCTAAACTGCTTAGAAAGCTGCTTGATGTGCAACAGTTAAAAACAGCTCTTGTACCCAAAGTTCTCCACCTTAAATGTGAGTGAACTTCACACAGTGAGGCTGGAAGGGAGAAGTCAACCTTCTCTGGAGGTGTTTTGTGTAAATCCAAAGCTGCAGGGTGTTTAAATCTCTTTTATATGTATATGTAGGAAGAGCTACTATGAAAGTTTACACTGTGTGCAGTGCTGCAGTGTGGATAAAATAGGATACAAAACCAGGCACCAGGAAGCAACAGGAGATAACTACTCGGAGAACTTCATTACCCATAAATTACAATGCTCTCCTCACATCTAAATTCCCTCTCTGTGGCTGCTTAGAGTAATGATGACTTTAAAAGATTCCCTGCTAGTGTCCAACTCTTCAATTTCATCTGGGCAAAAGGGATGAGCCTGCACATCTCAGTCAGGGGGGATGAGGTACAATATCCAGCCTGCAATTTTTCCTGATAAAACTGCAAGTCTATTATTTGCATAAATACAAATCTCAGAAACGAGTTAAGGGGAAGGAAAATTGAGGAAAAGGCAATTTGACAAGAAAACAATGTGAGCAAATGGAGAGAAAGGGCACTGAAAGAGAAAGACAAAGAAGAAGGTGGAGAGGAGTAAAGGTGAGAAGAGGAATGATAGCACCAGGCCTTAATTACAGGTCCGTCCCCTGTTCTCCAGGTCAGACCATGATTCACAGACAATGGACGAGCAGCGTGTCTGTGTGTGCTGGAAGGGTGGGCCACCAGCCACCTCCTGCACAGAAAGCCCATAACCTTATCACTGCTGGGAGGGTCAACGATATGAACTCAAACAACTGTAAATAATATTGTCATTGTGAGGGAACAGAGGGAGAGGTAAAAAAAAGTTGAAGGAGAAAATGGAATGGAGAAAGATGGACACAGGGTTCAAGGGACAGAAAGTGCAGAAGATAGAGGAAAAGTTATAGATGGTGTGTAAATACAACTTTATATCTGTGTGACAGCAGAGACAAAATACAGTATTTCAGATTGTATCACTTTGGATAAATATTCTTACTTTGACCTTGACAGGAACCTTAAATTTGACTTCATGCTCTTAACTGGCTTTCCTCTGGTTTCTTAAATTTCCCAGACAAAACACTAAGTCTCTCGATGTTGCTTCCATATGAAAAAGTAAAGCCAATACAGAAGTGACTTTAAGTGGAATTTTAGGTAACTTCTGACTCCTCCGGTTGCAAAAAGATCCGGTTTTATAGAGGTCTTTAATAAAATGACCTCAAGACTCTCTTCACCTATGAACTCAATAAACATTTTCCTGATGAGGTTATGTTTTCAATTGGTAGACTCAAGTCTTAGTCAGTCCAACCTGATGTGGATTTTGTAAATTATCGCCCCAATCAGAAAGCAGGATAAAGCAGTGTATGCTTTAGGGTAGGCTGACCTTGTGACTGACAAGCTGCTACCGTATTAGTTAGTTTCATCCTCCAGTTGTCCAATCCAGTTTCAATTCACTTTCAATTCAGCTAAACTAAATTCATAGCACCAGTTTAAAAGAACAATCCTTTCAAGGTCCTTTATATGTTAAGACCCTACCATAAATAGAGAGAGAACTAGATCAGACTATCCTCCACGATTAAGAACTTGGGCAACCCCAGCAAACCAGAGTGAGGGAGGAGCAGCTATTTGTTTCAAAACACCAAGATGGTCAACGAAAATGCTTGGATTAAGGCTTCCAGTATGACTTTACGAACCAATAGGTGACAGTTCATACACCATCTCCTGTAAACAAGTTAGAAAATGCAAACTGAAATTTACATCGAAGGTTACTGTCTTGTGCGTGAATGCATTCTTCTTCTTATGGTCATATACCATTTTCCATTCTGCTTCTCCATATCAGGTTTGTAATTTGTTGTGTACTGCTCATTCGAACATTTCCAGCTGCTGTTTCACACTGAATGTTCCCAACAGATAACCCTAGCAAAGGCTTAAATAACTGGAATAGTAGCCCTATTTCTCTTATTGTAGTTAAGCAACCATGAATTGTTGACAATAGTTTAGTAAAAAAAAAAATAAAATAAAAATTGGATGACAATTTACAGTACTTTTAGATGAAGAGTAGCATGTGGCAGGTACTTTAGAGGATTTCATTCATGTCAACAAGGTAAAAAACTGTTCATTAAAAGCTGTCCTGTTAATGTAAAACCACTTGAGCCTCATCCGCATCAGTTAATCAGTGACGCTCACAGTGTGGCACTGCAACCAAATGGAAATATAGCAGCACTGACGCGGATAAGATTCAAATCCAACCCTTTAACCCCACTCATCCTCTTTCATCCTTCTTAAACCCCCTTTGCAAAAGTACTTTTTCTGCACATTTACACTTCTAAAAGAAGAGTACCAGTCTTCATCTTTTTGGGTAGTTTAACATCAAGTCTGGTGGAAATCAGTGGAGAAACATATTGAGGGGAAAGGGTTAATGGAAAGATTAAGCCAATACTTGGTTAGAGGTTTGGAATTTGCCTCATATACTGTAACTTGAAAGAAAAAGATAAAGTGTATCAGAATATAAGGCAGAAAGGGAGAAGAGAGATTAACTGTGCTCTAACTTCAGGGAGGGAAGAATAGAGGTACACATAGTTAAGGAGAAGCCAGTGCTTATACAGTACAACCTCAGGGACAGTGATAGGGGGATGAATAAACGATATAAACTCAGACGTCCTGAAATCTGTGAGAGCAGGCATTAGAAGTAAATTCATAAAACCTGGACGCTGTGTACTGTAGTTTTATCTTTAAACTCAAAGATGAATAGCTGTGACATACAGTAAGTAACCATGGTAATGCTACATGATGAGTGAAAAGAGACAAAAGCTGTAACACAGCTCTTACCAGACACATAGAAGTTTAGTGAGTGAGATGAAAGGAACTACAAAGGACAAAAAGAGTGACAAAGAGATTACATTTCCAGAACAGACGCAGCAGTCACAGAAGAGTTAATCTTCATCACGAAACACACTCTGAGCGCACTAAGCTCCAGAGGTGCTGTGGAGTTTTCAAAACACCACCCACCTCTATCAGTTGTCCTTTGGATGTCTCATCTCGCCACCATCTGACGAGCTACAGCTGCAAAGCCTCACTCGTTCATAACAGACTGTAGTAAGCCAAGAGCTTAAAGGTTTTTTTTGAAATTCTAGCACGTCCATTGTGAGACAGAGTGCACTATTATAAGAGATTAGTCATCAGACAAATATCACAACGGTAACTGTAAATTTATTTCACCTTTTTCCACCTTAAAATCATAATGCTGGGACCAAACTATTTTTACCTTTTGAGTTTGATGATCACTGTGTCAATCACTGAGTGAAAGATACTTGACATGATTTTGCCAAAAACATCCAGATTAGGAACGAAATGCCAGGGACATCACTTTTCAGACAGCACAAACACCTTACTATAATTATAGTTGTGTATCAAAGAGTGCTTTGTGCTAGTGTCACATAAGTTTTCAGACTCTGCAAGTGAGGAGAAAACAACTTTAAATTAAATGTAGTGTCTTGTGCAACACCTTACTTAGATCCTTTTTAGCCTGCAAACTAGTAGTAAATAGCCCTTAGACTCCCAATAGCGTTGTAAATTGTTTGTTACTAAAAAAGACATCACATAGCAGAATGGTTAACAGTTAATGTTTTGAGAAATCATGACCTATTTCCTAAATATGAATTTTTAATCAACCAATCTTGCAGTTTTACTTTCAATTAATCATCTCTTTATTCATCTAAATGTAAGGCGATTTTAAGGTGAAAAACTAGAGGCAAAAAACCTTTTTTTAGCGTAATGGACAATTTTAAATTTGGTCTATTTTTCTTTCATCACATATTTTAAGAACAGTGGTAAGAAAATGTCCAAAATGCACATGGTGTTTATTTTACAATACTTCGTCTATTGGATGTTTATGCAAATGAATGCATATTAATATACATATTAATAAGATAATCCCTCATTTGCACATTTAAACATACAATTTTCAGAAAAAAATAGTTATTGTCGTAACTTAAGTAATCAAGTTAGAAAGTTTCACTGTGATATGTGTTATTTTTATGGGACGGATCTAGCCTGCTATTGTTGGGTGGGCGGCTTAAAATTCTAGGTGGGCAACACGTTTGTCACAACACTAGAATTTCAAACTTGATACCGATACTTGATAGCATTTTCGATACCGCGGGGGGAAAAAAAAGAGAAAAAATGAAAAGGCATTGTTTTTTTTCTATACGTTAGAACAATACAATCAATAACGTCAATGACAACGCTATTTCTAAGTTGTTTCTGCTTCTGTCTAGTTGCTGGTAGACTTTTCTCAGCTTCAATCTGAGGATTTCACTGAAACGTAGCACTTTTTAGACACAAATAATTGTGTTATCCTGTTAAATTAACACCCTCTATTGACGTTACAGGACTGATAATGTTTGCTACCTAGCTCCAACATTAACATTACCGTTTATTAATTAGCCATTACAGCTAGCCGTCACCTTAAAGATAACAGGCAGCTAATGTGGCCATCAGGTAACTGCTAGTAGTTAAACCGCTAATGTTAATGTGTTCGCTGGCCAGGTTAACGCGTATGATAACTGTTTAAAACTTAAGTGTGCTGTTGAAACTGGAACTTTACTGACCTCTCGAAATTCCTCATCAAGTGTTGTTCATTGTTGTGAACATCAACTACTTCAGCTGCTAGTGAGGAGAGGAGCTGGAACTGGAGGAGGCAAAGACGACACTGTTGGTATCGATACTCTCGCAAATGCGTATTTAATCCAATATTAAATTTTAGCATTGATTAGCATCGAAGTACTGATTATTTTGACAACCCCAGTGGGCAACTTGGGTGAGACAAAGAACTGCGATTAGAGCTTCAGGTTTCTGGCTCCCACTTCAGCTGCTGACATCTCTGAGATGACAATTTTTGTACATGATCTGTGACAAAAATAAGAAGAATAAACAGCTCAATTAAACTAATATTAAAAAAAAAAACAAAAAAAACATTAATTTGTTCCAGTGTAGCAGCTGTGTGATGGTTTCTACAGGCTGAAGAACAGCTGTCACTACAGGAATCAAACATCTGCACATTTATTCTCTATAAGAGCAGCATAGCAGACACAAACTCTCAAAAGCTGTCCAGCTTTTTTTGTGTGTCAAAATACTGCTATAATTAATAGGGTTATAGTTGCAGTAAAAGCAAGATGAAAATAATCGGAGGATAAATGTAATATTTACTAAAACAAAATGTAATGTTTGAATGTCTCATCCACCGTATCTCTTCAGAGGGGGGGAAAAAAGCGCTCAGGGGCAGACTGAAACAATAATTCAGGCCAGGACCTCGACTCCATCCCAGGGCACTATGTGCTATTATGGGCTGTCTCTATATCAGATCATCTTTATGTGATTAAAAGAAGTCCCTTTATTGACATTGCTGGATGTCTAGTATAGAAAATGAAATAAAAGTTCTATTAGTAAGCTAGTTCAACATCCGAAACAAATAGCCTACATCTTTTAAAAAGAGAATGAGATACAGAGTGAGCTCAAACTTTCAAATGACTCTCTTTATATTCAAGCATCAAACTGAATTATTAAAAGAAATTAAGACACACACATACTGCAACTGTACATAAGTTACAGCAATAAAGCAGGCTAAGTTTGTCTGTTTGGTGTTTTTAACTGACCTGATCTCTGGCTGGCACTTCAGCATTCAGCTGTTTCTCTTATTTACTCTGTCTTTCCTTTCACCTATCCTTTGACTGTCCATTACACCAGGGATTTGTCCAACTGTATCTGTAGACAAGCAGGTGGGCATTTCTTGCCTTGCCGATTGAGACCCCGTCTCAATCTGCAAAAATGTCATGTGCGCATCAATGAGCATCTCTGAGGTGTGCACCTGCACACCATGGATGTTGTAGTGAGAGTAGAGTTTATATGAGATGGGGCAAGAGTCATACCTGATGTGTGGATTCTGAGAAGTCAGCTCATTCAAAGTGAGTCAAACTCTTTCGTAGCAGCCCAAACGACCCTTAGGCTACCGGGAAACATCGCTCCACTCATACAGTGCTCATAGAGAGCTTATTTTCATGTTGTTAGGGTGCTCATTCAATGCAGCCTTTGTGTAAAAGCACACGAGAATATTGAAAAATCAAAATTCTACACCATAATGTGCATCCATCTCTCAGTGCAGCCAGTTACAAAAGATGCAAATAGGTGAAACTCTCAGACAGGTTTAACAGAAGTAATGGCCATTTTTATTGACCAGAAGAGGCCAGCACTGATTTATCTATCCATCACACATGTTAACCTGAGAGAGAAAGAGAATCGCAACACATCTAACCAGCACAAAATCAGCTACAAGGGGTGAACTGAAACTAGACAGAAACTAGACTAAGAGAATAAAAATGCCATAGACAACATAATGAATCTGGAGTTAGACCATGTATATGTATGTGTGTGTTGTGTGTGTGTGTGTGTGTGGGCACTTCACTTGTTGTTGTGAGTTCATAGTTGAACGCCTCTGCACCGTCTGAGAGTCACAGCGTTCTGCTTCTTCTGACCTCTGTGTGTTTGCAGCTTTGATCATGTTAAGAGGCTGTGCAGCGGGAGACTTTGGAGGTGGGCTGCAGGCTGCCCACCCAATTAGAAGTTAGAAACAGCACTTGCATTCTCTGTGCTGCTTTTTCCAATCGGCTGGAAAAAACAAAAATGATTTTTCTTTCCTTTTGATTGGTTTGGTTGGGCAGGACGACTCATTTGGGTGAGCCCACCCCTGCCTATAGCTAGAACCGGCCTAGCTAAAGTTATAGAAAAAATGTGCTTTTACTGGCTGTTCGCAGTATTTAAAGATTTATTAAGTGATAAAAATGCAATATACAAAATACTAATATGTTAACAGAATAAAACAAGACTTTTTAACCTCCCTTTACCTAATTTTCAGAGTTCTACAACATAAGAAAAGCTAAAAAAAAA
>VVAS01049655.1:8693-21233 GCA_015103295.1 Ptychochromis oligacanthus
AAAAAAAAAAAAAAAACTATGATTTTAAAGAAAATAAAACTTTTTTTTTTTTTTTTTTAGCTTAATACTCCCTTTAGATTACAGGACCTGTTCCCTGACATGTTCTTCAGTTTATATCACAGATATAAGCTGCTATGAGACTGCTTGATGATGAATCAGTACAGTAATACTCACCAGCCACTTAATTAGTTACACCTGTTCAACTGCTCGTTAACACAAATATCTAATCAGCCGATCACATGGCAGAAACTCAATGCATTTAGGCATGTAGACATGGTCAAACCGACCTGCCAAAGTTCAAACCAAGCATCGGAATTGGGAAGAAAGGTGATTCAAGTGACTTTGAACGTGGCATGGTTGTTGGTGTCAGATGGGCTGGTCTGAGTACTTCAGAAACTGATCTACTGGGATTTTCCCACACAACCATCTCTAGGGTTTACAGAGAACAGCTGCTCTCTGGACAAAAATGCCTTTTTGATATCAGAGGACAGAGGAGAGTGGCCAGGCTGCTTCGAGCTGATAGAAAGGAAAAAATAACTCAAACAGAGTATGCAGAAGAGCATCTCTGAGCACATAACATGTCCAACCTTGAACCAGAAAGGCTACAGCAGCAAAAGACCACACTGGCTGCTACTCCTGTCAGCTAAGAACAGGAAACTGATGCTACAATTTGCACAGGCTCACCAGAATTGGACAACAGAAGATTGGAAAATGTTGCCTGATCTGATGAGTCTCAATTTCTGCTGCAACATGATGGTAATGTCAGAATTTGGCATAAACAACATGAAAGCATGGATCCATCTTGCCCTGTATTAACAGTTCAGGCTTGTGTTGGTATAATAGTATGGGGGATATTTCCTTGGCAAACTCTGGGTCCCTTAGTGCCAACTGAGCACGCCACAGCCTACCTGAGTACTGTTGCTGACCATGTCCATCCCTTTATGACCACAGTGTACTACTGATTGTATATTTCAGCCTGAAATATTAAGCTTCATATGCCAGTGAATCTGAATAAATACAACAGAAATAAAAAAAAAAGACATACACAACTCCCCTTTTTGCAGCATAAAACGCAGTTGATCATAGACTCGTTTTTTAACCCAGAAATAACAATCTACACAAACTGTATGCAAAAATGGTGAACATAACAAACTGAAATGTAAAAATAATTTGGAAAAAAAAAGGTTTCTCATGGTTTTGATCAGTAGACCTGCTGAAAAAACTCTTGATACCAAATAGCATCCATAGATCGCGATTTATTTAACAAGAGCTGCCATTCAGATAGGCGTTCATCCAAATCTCCTGCATGATCATCTCTCTGCGCTCGATTCTCTCTGCCCGTTCGGCTGCCTCGCTCACATAAGTCACTTCCTCCCAACCGTATATCGCCTTCCTTCCTGCGGCTGAGAGCAAAGATCTTTCTGTTCCCTCATGGTTATCATCTTCTTCATCCGTGTCATCATCATCATCATCCTCATCCTCCTGACAGTTAACAGTCTGGCCTCCAGACTTGGGTGCCAGTCTGTGATCCCTGAACCAGTGCCCTCTGCAGGTCACTCGAACAGATACAGCCAGCAGTGTGAGCAGGAGACCAACACATACGCTGGAGGTAAACAGCAGAGCTGCCATTTCTGGGTGCTCTGCGTAGGAAACAAGGGAGGAGTTACAATAAAGCATCCATTTGGAAGTGAATTCATGAGTGCATGCATATGAATACCTTTGATGTAGGCATATGTCAGGAGAGAGTTGCTCATCATTGCTCCTGAGTTGTCCGGCCTTCTTGACTCTTTAGGAAAAGGCTCCTCCAGATCTGCAGGAGAAGCTGTTGTGAAGATTACAAGTATGATGTAAAGAACAGATCATAAAATGCTGGAACTGCTGCAGATGGCATGATGCTGTTATACCTTTTTCTGTATCCACGCTAGGTGATGAGGTGTAGCTTAATGTGTTCAGGTCTGCCTCTCTTAGTAAACTCTGCGGTACTATTGGGAAAAGGACAGAAGAGTCTTTGTATCGCTGTGAACAAAATGACCCAGTAGCTCAGAAGACCATTTTCCGCAAGCTACTTCGCACATCCAAACTGAGCCAACAATGGAATTACACACTCAAGTCATAAACACTTTCTCTGTTATTGTATTAGTAAGAATCCCTCAAAGTTAAAACACATTGTTTTGCTCTAGATGGAGCCAACATATCCAGTCAGAAGAATTCTTTCAACACCAGGCTCAAGTCTCAGCTCCAAATTATGATACATGAACAATGTTGCTAAATGACCTCACTGGCATTTGTGCCAATCACAGGAAGTTTATCAGGATGTCAACTCCAACTCACAAATCAGAGTTCACAGTCTATTATTCCCTGCTACTGCACTTTTGGGTGTGATAGGATAAGAACAGCTGATGGCTGGGATCAGCTGATAAGAATCCACAGTAGGAAGTTACAAATATTCACTGAAGGAACTGTCACATAATGAATGAAGCCAAAACAAAGACCTTCCTTTGCGTAAGCCTGCTCCTACTTTGAAACCTCTCCAATTCATCACTGGGATTGTAATTAAAATCCGTGAATGAGGAAGCAGAAAGAGTTTTACCACAAGAATAGATCACACTGAGGTACTTCCTGGTTCCTGGAAAGCAGGGGTCTCTAAAGGTCTGGTTGCTAACAGGAACAACACACTTCTGTTTGCCGTAGCAGGACTTGGACACCAAGTGTACAGCCTCGTGGTTCAGACATTCTGCAGGGAAAGAGTGACTTACAAAATGAGTTACCAAGTAAGAAACATGGTTTAGTTGTAGTTTAACTAGAATAAAATCTAGGCTGATTTTGGCAGCCAAATCAAAAGCAAGGTTAACTCATTGCATTGGTGTTAATTTATTATTAATTTTTTAAAACTAATTCTCAAACATTTAGTATCCAGACTTAACTGTATCACATCACTGTACAATGTCAAATTAGTCTAATTTTGTAGCACTGTAATCGAATGAAAGCGACAAATCGTTTGACTGTCACACCTGGAAAAGTTTACTGAATAAAATCAATAACAATGGTTGTGACATACTCAAATGAAATGTAGCTATTATTCTATTATTCATGTCATTATGTACACCTGCTTTTTCAAGATTATATCCATCCATCCATTTTCTGCCAATTATCTGGGTCCGGGTCGTGGGGGCAACAGCAATTAAATAGTTAATTTTATAATCTCGTATCTCCCTAATGAATCACCATTGTAGTGGTGGACCGGTTTGTGTGTCCAAAGTGATCCCAGCAGCTATGTTGTAGGGGGCAATTTGCCCCCTGGTAGGGTCTCCCAAGGCAACCCTACCAACTCTACCAGTATTGAGTGAGGGGCCAGAGCAAGTATGATTCAAAAGACTCCTGTGATGAAAAATAAAACCATGGACCAAGTTACCTAGCCCTGATTGGGTTTACCAGGCCCCCAACCTGGAGCCAGACCCAGGGGGAGGGGCTCGTTGGGGAGCGCCTGGTAACCCGGCCTTAGCTTGTGGGGCCCGGCCGGGCTCAGCATAAAGGAGCCACATGGGCCACACGCTGGAGGTGCCATAGAGGTCTGGTGCAATGTGGATCACATCACAATTTTATGGGATTATGAAATTAATTATTTAATTATATTAAAATTCCATATGTTGCCTCTTTAAGCTGTCACAGTGGTGTACTCTATTCCTGTTTTTGTAAAACTTAACTGTGTCCTCTTTAACTATTAATGTATTTTTCAGACATTCCTGGAACTGTCTGTTAGGAGCTCTCGTCAACTTACCGAATGGGGGTGGTCTTGTCAGGTGTGAGGGGCAGGTGTCAGTCTGACCCAGCCTTCGCCCATAGACAGCTGCATAGATGTTCAGCACCCTGGAGGGTTTACAGTGCAGGACCATGGTCTCTCCTTCACACACCACATGTCTTTTGTGTTCAGCTGAGTGAGGGGAAAATAGTGAAGATGATTTGGAGGAGGGTCTGAATGTGGTGGGAAACTGAGGAGTTGGGACTGGGTGTGGGGAGGATTTTTATGTGTGGCTGTGTAGCTATTCCATGCTCATACGCCAAAGAATGTGTGAGAGAAACTCGACTGAAACATTAATGAGATTTGTGCTGATGAACTCACTAGGTTTACACTTGTAGTCCACATGGAGGTATTTGGTAGTGCCAGGGCAGGGGTCCTTCCCAAACAGCAGGTGATTGACAGGCAGCTGGCAGTCTCTGTGGCTCTGACACTCCGACAACAGCTTCTACACAACAAACAGCAGCGATGGTCAGCAAATGCCATCCACAGCGAGCAAAGGACAAGGAAAAGAGAATCAAATCAGATGCAAAAAAGAACCGACTGGTTGAAAAGAGGAAGACGTGAAGACATGTCTTCCACTGGTGCATTCACCAGCCAGCTTATTAAAGGGGGGCACATTCATTACAAAACTAGAGCACATATGGGGACAAAACCAGTCAAATAAAAGTGGTGAACAACCACTTAGTAACAGCTGACCCAGTGAGAGTGAAAACTGCTCTATAACCCAAACATAAAATGCACCTGTAGAGCTGTGAAAGCTGAACAGCTGTGATTGTGGGCCCTGAGCGGAGGGTCTGGATCTGCTTTGCACAGCCGCACCTCGCCGCTCCCGTAAAAGGCAGACTGTATGGAGATGGTGGAGTGACGGGGGCAGTGGAGTCGCAGAGGCTGTCCATCACATGCGTGAGCAGAGTGGCTGGTAATGATCCTGGACAGGTAGTCTGTTAGACAAAATGTATGTGGAATTATGCAGATGCACTGAAGGGAGACTTCAGTCATTTCACACCTGAAGTTCAGCTTACTTGGCACAATTCCAATTAATTGTACCAATTAATGAAAAAAAACCAACTTTAACTGCACTAATTTAATAATCACAAAGAATCACTTTTTTTCTTCAGTAGCTACAGATCAGGTTATTTGGCCTCTTTGGCAGTCTGGCAGGTGTCTCAAGTTGCTTTAAAAATCATTGCAGTGTTGCCTCACTGCCTGTCCTCTTTCCAAGGTGGCATATTCAGCCAACTGGCATTCAACCAGTGTAACCATCCTTTGATGTATGGTGTGTAAATGTGATTACATTACTTTTGATTCAAGGTCCTTTAAATTAAGACATGCGGGGTATCTGTGTAAAAATAAATAAACGTAGAAACACAGAGAGGACGGTTCAGATAAAACACCAGAGTGCCAGAAGCATTGCTGAGGCTGGACAGTCTGTCTAAGAGACAGATGCAACTCTCCAACTCCAGTGTAAACATCATTTTGTCTAGAATAAGATTTGTTACCCTATCCCAATCAGGTTTTTGTGGTGTTTCATGACTAATGGGGTAAAGACTAAAGCCACATTATCTATAACACTATATATAAAAATGGAAAACAGCCCCCACCCCACTGGCAGCTATTATTACACCAGCTATAACTGTGGCTCACACTCAACCTGCTGTAACAGTTGTACTTCAACGTTCTTGGGACAAAACCCTTCCTGTGGTCTGCACCACCTTCCCCCTGTATCCTCACATCATCATCATCTTACTTGAAAAGTCAGTCAGTCCACTTATGCGTCTGGTCCACAGGAGTAAAGTCAGACAGAAGAGGCTGTGGCTCCAGTCCAGTCCGTGGCAACGCGTCCAGCTCATGACTCGCATCCCCTGTCTCATTGATCATATTAAAGACAGGAACTCTAGAAATCCACTGTAGAACTTCCAAGATTTCATAAGAACCAACACGAGAAGGTGAAAGTGTTCAACGAGGCCGCGATATTGAGCTTCATCTTTGTCGCGAACGCACCTTTGCACCTTTGTTGAGATCAAGTCACCTCTTCATCCGTCTTCACCTACAGCCGATGGAGCACAAAAACAGCGTCCGTTTGCAGTTGGGTAAGAGCAGCCGCTGTGTGCCACAGCAGTAATGGACCACAGAGGAGGTTAGAAATAGCAGCTGCGCAACAAGTTGTTCAAAACTGACAGACGAGGTGACTGATCCGACCGACGCGTGGAGTGGTGGGTCTCTCGCTCCGACTTCTCTGACGTTCAGGCCCGCAGATCTGTGAATGGATCCATGTGGAAACTGAAGGCGACTTACAGTAACAGCTGAGCGGGAATCATGTTGTGGGCGTGGCGCATAAAACTATTTTAAAGGGAAGAGGGGCGACACACTCACTGATATGACGCACTGGCTCCCTCCCCTTCCTCCTTCACAAGGCATATGTTTACTTTTTGGACTCTGGCAAAGTGTTTTATTCTGTTCATTTCCTATGTGTCTTCTTTCTTTTTTACTCGTAGCTTGTAGGCTTAACGCACCAGTTTATTTATTTTTCACAAGATAGATTTAGAACAATGTCAAGGTTTTTTAATATTACTTTGGCTTTCTTAGCAAATACATTATCCAGTTTTATTTCTCTAAAATATCACCTGCCTCACTATATGTGACACCCATCCAGAGCAAAGGTAGCAGAGAACATACACAGAGCTATGATGTAGGTCTAAAGCCAAGCGTTTGTTATTTAATACACAAGGCCTGTTTTAAGTGAATGCCATTTTGATTCTGTTTCTTTTCATAATCTATTGACACCCTAACCATGGCGCCTTTCAGTGAAGCTGGGGGCCTACTGGGTAAACTGCTCCCCGGCCCACATCCATGACCCACTCCATGGTAACCAGTCAGTCTCCACGTCAGACTGCAGAGGAGACCTACAACAGTCAAAGTGACAGAGGCAGTTGGGGTCTCCATGCTCAGCTCCACATGAGTGGGAAACTGGCAGGGGGTGGGGGATATTTTGGACAGGTTTGTTGCAATCTCTGCATTTTGGCTTCACGTGCTCAGGGAGTGGCTTTGAAGCCGCTTTCATATGCCATTATACCTCCAAAGCCTTTGGAAGTTTGCTGTCTATCTCAAAAGGTTTCCTGCACTTTGGTTTTAAGACATAATCTAGCCATGTAGGGCAGAGAATAAAATAACAGTGGCACATGGGTAAACATGAGATTCATGTTTTGAGGTATGGTGGAAAGGCTTATGAAATGTGTTAATTATGTAAATTATATTTTAGAAGTATAAAAATTATCTAGAAAAGAACTTAAGATGCCATTTTTTTTCTTTCACACAAAGCTGGCACATTGTCAGCAATCTGCAGGAGACCTATCCGTAATGACACCAAAACACACACCATAAGTGGTTTGAAGGAAAGCTCTTCCAAGTGGTTACCAATCCCTTTATTTTAATGTTGCCATCACAACAAAGTTGTTCAATTAATGGCATTTATCTCTGTGTTTGATTGATCATCTTTCTGCCCAAACTCTCACGACATGTTAATACTTGTTCAGAGTGGAAACACAGCCCTCTGGATTAGATTGCAGTGACCAGAAAAAAAAAAGACAACACGCTTGATTAGTGTTAATGATGTTGGTAACAAACAGGAAGAGGTGGAGGTACAGAGAATAGATCCATCAAAGGAAGATCATGACCACCATTTTTCCGCCCTTATTTTTAGTTTTGCAGAGGGCCCAGTGGCAATGAAACACTATAGGCAAGATTTTTAGGTTTCCATAATCTTGGGCATCTGATAGGTCAAATTTATAAATGTGAAATAAAGATAAAAACACAGAGAATAATAAAGATTAAGCTTCAAATCAGGAGGTTGTTAGAAATGTGCCCTGTGTGCCTCAATGCAGCAGTTACTTTTCATAGACTTAATGACAGAATATAAAAAGACAATCTCCCTTAATTTTTCATGGCACAAGGAGACTCTTGTCTCTGCACAGATCTGTTGAGCTGTATGAAAAGCAAGTTCCACAAATACCATATGATTCAGATGGTTTTTAGTGCCAGAAGGTGGCTCTCGAAGCACTTTACTATACATCCCACCAAGACAATAAAGTGACTACTTTATTATTTTTCAAACACAGTAAAAGTACAACTTAAAACACAACGACTGTAACTTCAGACAAATCTTCATTTAAAATCCACATTCATCTCAAGCTGGGAATCAAGTGCAGCCTGAAAACCAAAAAAAAAAAGGATCAAGTTAAATAAATCAGCCACCGCATCTCGTCCATAATTGAACCAACTGTTAAGATGCTTACCAGTTCTCTTTTTGCCTCTTCTATCTTCACTTGAGCCAGAGATGGGCTCTGTTTAGAGGAGGAAAACATTTCATTAAAGCCACATTCAGCAGGGTTATTTCCAAATGTATAAACATGGTTCAACTGTTTCTCTCAAGTTGGTTTTAATGAAGTCAGCTGTGCACACAAAAACATCATCTGAAAGGATAAAACAGGATAACGTGGA
Source organism: Ptychochromis oligacanthus (assembly GCA_015103295.1). Classification (NCBI taxonomy): domain Eukaryota; kingdom Metazoa; phylum Chordata; class Actinopteri; order Cichliformes; family Cichlidae; genus Ptychochromis; species Ptychochromis oligacanthus. The sequence goes on from VVAS01049655.1 coordinate 16,990, forward strand.
AGTACTTTTGCCTGTTGGTCACAGACCCTTTAAAAGTGAGTAACAAAGTGAAAATAAACATACCGGGCTCAGGTCCATGTAAGGCTCCAGTTTCTTCTTTAAGGGGATTATTTCTTTTTTCAGCGTGGTGACTTCCTGTAGAGAGAATAATAAGATGACACATTTCAGACCCTGAAAGCAGACGGTATTACATTTTCATTTCCATGGCAATGAATGGGGCGCATGTGGAAAAGCTGAAATACCTCAGACAGCTGCACGAGAGCCTGGTGGGTGATAGACTTGTCCATGTTCCTGGATAAAAGCTGAGCCTACAGGATTAAAACAACAGAATAAAACCAGTGATATTTAGAATATCTGGTCCCTTCTGACAACGATAAGAACTCTTGGACCTGTTCTGCAGAAACACCTCTATTCTCTTAACTAGAGGCAGTAACATGATGCACATATTATGTCTGGGCCAACATGTACTGTTACATAACAAAACAAAACTGGTAATACCAATAAGGAAAACAGTGTGTTTGTCTGCACTTTTGCTTATATTTTTAGAAACCTTTTTCTCCTTTTTGTGGCAACATTTGTCAGCATTTCATATATTCCCCTCACACTCTTATTTTTAAGAATCCTAAAGTTTATCTCCTTTCCCACTGCCAAGAGTTTTCTTCTGTATCATTTCCCCTTTATGATGACTATTTTTACAGAGTTGCATGTAAAACTGACCCTTTTGGCATGTGATGATGGCCATTTTCTGTAGCTGGTGGGTAATGGTACCAGGTTGCATGGCAAAATGTTATTTGGACATTTAGTTAAACTTTCTCATCAAAAGCAAACCTCCCACTAACACAGTTAATACGTACAGAGAAACATGGAGGAATGCCAACAGAGCACTTTTTAAAAATATCTTTATGAGTTCTGCTAAAATGCTAAGGACAGTACTACAACTAGCTCTTCTTTCTTTTTCACACTGGCTCAGATATTATTGTAATATACACTCACTGGCCACTTTTTAGGTACACCTGTTCAACTGCTTGTTAACGGAAATATCTAATCAGCCTTTCAATAACAGCAACTCAGTGCATTTAGGCATGTAGACATGGTCAAGACGACCTGCTGAAGTTCAAACTGAGCATCAGAATGGGGAAGAAAGTTGATGGATGGATGAACTTGGCATGGTTGTTGGTGTCAGATGGGCTGGTCTGAGTGTTTCAGAAACTGCTGATCTACTGAGATTTTCCCACACAACCATCTCTAGGGTTTACAGAGAATGGTCCAAAATAGAGAAAATATCCAGTGAGCAGCAGTTCTCTGGATTAAAATGCCTTGTTGATGCTTGAGGTTAGAGGAGAATGGCCAGACTACTTTGAGCTGACAGGAAGGTAACAGTAACTCAAATAACCACTTGTTACAACCAATTTGTGAAGAAGAGCATCTATGAACACACAGCATGTTGAACCTTGAAGCAGATGAGCTACAGAAGTAGAAGACCACACCGGGTGCCACTCCTGTCAGCTAAGAATAGGAAACTGAGGCTACAAGTTCACACAGGCTATAGAAGATTGGAAAAACATCGTCTGGTCTGATAAGTCTCGATTTCTGTTGCGATATTTGGATGGCAGGGTCAGAATTCGGTGTAAACAACATAAAAGCACGGATCCATCCTGCCTTGTAGCAATGGTACAGGCTGGTGGTGGTGGAGTAATGGTGTGGGGGATATTTTCCTGGCACACTTTGGGTCCCTTAGTACCAAATAAGGATTATTTAATGCCACGGCCTACCCGAGTATGCTGACTATGTCCATCCCTTTATGACCACAGTGCACCCATCTTGTGATGGCTGCTTCTAGCAGGATAATGCACCATGTGACAGAGCTCAAATCATCTCAAACTGGTTTCCTGAACATCACAATGACCGACTGTACTCAAATGGCCTCCACAGTCACCAGATCTCAATCCAATAGAGCACCTTTGGGATGTGGTGGAGCAGGACATTCACATCATGGATGTGCAGCCGACAAATCTGCAGCAACTGTGTGATCCTCTCATCTCAATATGGACCAAAATCTGTGAGGGATGTTTCCAGCACCTTGTTGACTCTGTGCCATGAAGAATGAAGGTAGTTCTGAAGCCAAAAGTGGTCCAACCTGATACTACCAACCCCAATGAAGTGGCCAATGAGTGTACATACTGTACAACCTAAGAACTTGTACTATGCAGCTAATAACATAAAAAACCTCTAACATACCTCTGACCGCTCCCGTCTGTTACTGAGCTCCTTAGCTTTTGCTGTCACAAAATCCATGTTGAGCAGCCTCTCCTCAGCTTTAGCGCTCTCCACTGCCTGAGTTTTGACAGTTTTGTTGATATCCCTGACAATAAAGAACACCAATTACAGATGTAGCCGCAAATAATTCATTTCTGTTTTTACTGGATTTTGGCATGTGTGCATAAACAGCACAAATGAGACATATATGAACATGCCAGCCTCCTCAGTGTACCTACTCTTGTAAACTTCCCCGCAGTACCAGAGTAGCCCCAAGTCTCTTTCTGAGGGCCCGGAGCTCTCTCTCAAGTCTTCTGTTTGACTTTTCTGCTTCCAAAAGTTCACCAGTGAGGTGGTTAACAGCTGGCATAAAGCTACATACAAAATGACAAGACACAAGCCATGTTATCCCCCCTATTTTTTTCCTATTAACCACCTTCACTGAAACAATTTAGAGGAAAACGTACCTGCCCAGTGATGTATCTTTCACTCCAAGCACCATAGCGTTGTCAACTAAAGCAGATAAGTAGTCAGCAGTGGGCTTTGACAAACTGGCAGAGGACAGACCGACACTTTGTAGAAGAACATCTTGGAGATGAGCACCTAAGTAGGGAGAACACTGAAAACTTTGAGGTGGGAATTAATGATCAACAGAACTGTCTTACATAAACAGCACAGAGAAAAGTAAATTAAAGGTTTGTAACAACTTGGGTATTGTTTATCATTTTTGGCCAGTATACATCAGAGTATGAAAACCATTTTACTGACTGTAAGATTTGGAATGTGGCAGTTTTACTGAAAAGAAATCCAACGGTAATAAAAAAGACAAGCAATCAGGTGAACATACAAGGAGAAAGAGAAACTAAAGGTGAATGGTAAAATGGTTTTATTGTGTTTGTTGTAAACATCAATCTACGCTATGCATTGCTGCACTGTTTAGTATGTGTTCACTAGTTTAGGTGTACGCAGATGTTTCTGTATATTAAGTCCGAACATACTGCGTATGCATCTGGTGTGTGCAGGTATTCACAATAATGCACAAATAAGTTACAGTGTAAAGGTTTTAGGCACTTTGGATATTTAGACTCTCATCTATCAGATAATACCATCGGCAAGTCATCCCATCAGTCCCAAAGCAGGTTCACAGTGAGCGCATGTGACAGGCCTGAAAGTCTGGACACGCCACAGCGAATATTATGCTGCATGCAACATCATCTCTGAAGAGAACAGGGCACTGGAGAATGCCAGTTGAGTTGCACGGTGCTGTTCTGTGAGCACAGGTCCCGGTAAAGGACATCGTGACCTCCTGTCACCCTCATGAAGTCTGATTCTGACAGTTTGGTCAGAAACATGCACAGTAGCCCACTGGAGGTCATTTTATTAGGGCTCTGGCAGTGCTCCTCCTGATCCTCCTCGCACAAAGGAGCAGACTGGTCCTGCTGCTGGGTCGATGCCCTTCTACGGCCCTGTCCAGCTCTCTGATATCTCAGCAGTTTTTGGGGGTCGCCTTGCTGTTGCCTCTCTGGTGCACCCGTTATAACGTTCATTTGCAGCAAAGCAGCTGAAATGCATTCACAATGGTTTCTGCTTCCTGACTCTGGACAGTGCGTTTAAAAACGAGTGCAAGTGTGCCTGGGAGTCACACCGTATACTCATTCAATTTATTTATTTATTCATTTCCCCTTTGAGATTAACTACACTTTTTATGTATACAATAAAAGGCCCTCGTGGCAATACTTATGAAAGCATAATCACTTTACCGCCCCCTGCATGTAGCCCTGCTGCCTGAAAGTTACTTACCCTCAGCCTGATACTCCGCTGCTTTCTGTTTGAGGTCCTCTATGAGGAGAGCTGTGTCGCTGCAGCGGGCTTCACTGGACTGTGCGAGCCGGTACAGGATGTCCACCGTCCTGGCGTTGACTTCAAACTGTGGCACCGCCTGCTCACCAAACACTGCGCCGAGCCAGCTGTTCACCTGAGGACGCCAC
>VVAS01049659.1:6914-17901 GCA_015103295.1 Ptychochromis oligacanthus
CTCCCCCCCCCCCCCCCCCACCCCCCCACCCCCACCACAAATTAATGTTTAGTTTGGAGGTTGTTTTCTTAAATAATCATGTCATCTGTAAATGTTTGGGTTATAAAAGTGTCCGTCATGGTTTTGTGAATCACTGTCAAATGGTACTTGGGGTAAACCCAAGTACCCAAGACAAGTACCTCCTTAAATATGACTAGACATTTAAATCTTTGGCTCTTTGCCAGGAAAGAAATTATGAAAATTATTAATATAAAACTACTTAGTGACTCATTAGCTTTAGTAGCAATATAGGCACTTCATGGGTCCTCATCAGTGTTGTCTGTGATGTGTGCTGTGCCTCAGTGGCAGGGCGGTTATAGTTTCCCTGTCCAAAATTATGTGAGGGTCCTGCTTACGTCCAGGTGATGTAAATTCCAACATCAGATGGCCCATGCAAAGCTCCATGTGGCATCCATTTGCCTGCTGATTTTTGGTGACTTGTCTTCGAGTGTACATCCTTTAGCAGGACTTGAAAGATGTGTAACAGGAATAACTACTCGTCCATGGTGTCTGCAGCTGTCCATGTCTACATCCGCAACAGAGTATAGTCCCCGCCTGAGGAGCGAGGGAGCGAGCGGTGATGTGTGTAGCAAAACAAGCACAGAGTTGAAAATTAAGAAGCGCTGAAGCTTTTGAGTGAGTTGTTGAATACTGAAGAACAATTGAGATGAAGCAGTGTCCTTCTCTTTCTGTGTGGTTGCCGAAGCTGCTAGCTGGGTGTCGTTTGGCAGACGTAACAAGCAGTCATTGGTCTCCCACACTTCCCCTGCATCGCTCGGCGGCTTTCACACTCTGCAGAAACGTGAGCCTGAATAAATTGTCACACGCTCGCAGATTATCTTCCCAGGATGTTATTTTGTGCAGGAGGATGTTTGAAATGCCAGTCACAGGCACACTGCAACCTCCTCATCCCCCCAATCCCCTTTCAAACACACTGTCTCTTACAATGTACTGTTGAGAAGCAGGGGAAGAGTGCAGTCTAGTATTGTAGAGCTTGGCAGGGCTTTTTTTTCTTTTTGGTTTGGTTTTATTTTTTGTTGTTGTTGTTTTTTAAGTGTGCAAGTGTGCCAGCACACAACTGTGCTGTGTAACGAGGCAACACGTGAGCTGTTCTCACAGGGAGGCTTTATGGAGAGGCTGATTTACAGCACAGCTATTCACACCATTCTGCTTGTTCCTCCAAACCATCCCCTCTGTCTTTCTCAGTGAGCATCTTCCTCTTTTATCTTCCTTCAGTCCCTTTCTAGTCCTTTCTCCGCAGCTCCACTCCTGTCCCCCACCCCACCCCCATTCCCTTTTCTTTTTTTTCTTTTTTTTCTTTTTTTTGAAAAGCACCCAGCCTCCCTAGCTAACGGGGAGAGATTTCAGGCGTAGAGAGGGAGGGAGTTTGAGCTCGGCCGAGGCATTGACAGAGTAGTGAGGCACAGCAGGGGTGTGAGCAGCTAAATATAGAGCGGCTCTTTGGAGCGGTGATGATGTCACAGGCCGTGGAAGCGAAGAGAGGAAAACAGGGAAAAGGAAAAACTGCAAGGCTTAGAGAGGCAGCACTCACTCAATACAGGTTGATAGTCAAGGCCTGGCTCTCCCACAGTTCAGTTCAGTTCAGTTCATATGCAAAGAGCTCTGTTTAGATAATACTCCAGCTACAGATAATGTGGCGGTCTTCCTTTTGAGGTTATTAGACAATTGTATTGAACCAAAATTGAAAATGTTTCCTTTGAAATGCCTTTAGTGGCCTTCCTGTGGCAGTTGAGCAGTGAACATGTATTTTATCCTTGAATGTATGTGGGGGCAAAAAATGGTTGTGTGTCATGTTGACTTTTCATTCCCAGTAGGCATCCTACATTTAACATAATTTTGTTGCTCTAGTATTCATTATAAAAACAGATACTGATAAATTGTTTGGAGATTGGACAGTACGACTTGGTTGTCTTAGACAGCAGGAAAAAATGCGAAAAAGCTTTTGAATGATTTACATAAGGACTTGAAATTGTTCAAGCTTGTTGTTGTAGGGTAGTCAAAGTCTGTGTTATGGGTTAGAGAAAATTGTGTTTGGTAATGTGGTTGTACTGAAATTTGCACTAAAATCGTTTCTGACTTTGATCTTTCATTGCATATGAAATGGTTGTTGTGTGTTTGTAGTGTTTCGTATTTGTCTGTTTGTGTTGTTTGTTTATTGCTGTCACAGTTCTGTTGTGGCCAAGTCATTCTTTAAAAAGATATTTCAATTTTAGTTGGTCTTTAAGTTGGCTAAAAAGCAAGAAAATATATAAATAATAATAAAAGCAAATCTAGAGATGGTCTTTGCATACTCATGAATACCTAGTGCTCATCTGATAAAGTAAGAACGGTTACTGGGTGCTCATGGGTCAGACCACGCTCATCTCCTGCCTTGCTTTTGATCGTAACTGCACACCGGTAAAGGTTTGTCACTGCATCTGTTGACAAAATCTGCTCAAAACCACCTTGGTGGTAGTTGTCGCTACACTACGTCTCTATAGGACCACACTGTGCCCTCATCTCTCTCACCCACAGACTCACAAGGTGAAAACAATATCTGCTGTGCTATCGTAGCTGGTAATAAAGATGGCGTTTATATACAGTATGACAGACACACATACACCTGATCTGTCTTATCAGGCAGCTTGCCTTTGTTGCACAGCTCTAATAAGTGATTTTCTCAACTCTTTATCAAGAGGAATATGAGGAAATGTGGAAGACAGTCTGTAGTGCAGCAGCAGCTGCTATGTGCGTGCACAAGCACATGTGCTTCTTTCAGTCTGCTAGGACTGTAGCATGATGTGGTTCAGTGCAGTTTTACAACGTCTGTGAGTAGCAGGTGACTGAAATTTACAGTTAAGGTGTGTTACACTGAGAGGAGTGGAGAGAAGGGTTTTCCGGTAATCCAACACAGCCTCTTTATCAGTGTTAGCTTTTGCCAGGTCTGGCCCAGTGAGGCTTTTATTGCAATGCGGCAGCTGCAGCACAAAGCCGAGGCCTATTCCTATTGATCGCTAAGCCTGATGGATTCTTAAGTACAGAAGGTTGGCTAGTCTAGTTGGAGCTGTCTGACATCATCTGCATTGAGTCGACCTGCTCGTGCTTTCAGAGAATCACTAATGCAAGTCTGCCAGCAGCAGGTGAGGGGAAAAAAAAGAAAAAAGCTGTGGCAACTGAAAGGTTAAATTTGAAAACAGGTAGTGCAGTTTGAGACTGAAAGGATGTAAATGACATCTGGTGGCGCTGAGCACAGCTGAACTGGACTATGCACTGAACCTTTTGTGTTGGTAAACATGCCAGCTGTAAAAGTGTAAACCTGTCCCTCTTTATGACCCATCTTTAAACTAAATGAGGGTCTGCCTTCCTCTCTGTTGTTCTCACCATATCTCTCTGTTGCTGTTCACCTAGCAACATGTTTCAGTCCAACAGTTATCCACGCTAAATAGCAGCATTTTCTGAAGAAAAACAACTCGGCCTTGAAAACTGTGGTTGTCACACTTTATATACAGATTTGGAAGTGTCCAAAATAGGTGTAATCTTTGCCCTTGACCTAGATATAAAAATTACCATTTTTACTCTGTTATGAAAATAGAAAATATTCAGCTTATGTGAAGTGTTTCTTGTTTTTCAGTCATTTTAGATTATGCCTTAGGGAAGCATTAGCCCCATATTATTGTGTATGTGGGTGTGCGTGCATATACACATGCCCCTCATGTGATCTGATGTAGTGTGGCTTTCTTGTATAGGTTGCTAGGCAACATGCTGTAGAATTCTCAGTCATAATCTTTGATTTTAGCTCAGAGAGACGGAGAGGAGAGAGTGGAGGAGGAAGCCAGAATGAGCAAGTGTTTCACAGTGCACGGCTAAGCCCTCTGCAAAAACACATTCAGGTCCTTAACAAGCTGCGGTCCTGTCGCTGAAGCTGCACTGAATTAATGGCTGCTTTTATTATCTTCACACTTTCATTTATTTCTTTGCGAATGCAGTTTTGTATCCCATACTTGTGACTAAGTTCTGTTTGTTTTGTAGGAGTGAATGCAAAATGTACAGAGGAGTATAACTGTGTTGAATTTGGCTATCCACCTGGTGCTTAAGTGAAGTAAAGCAGTCGTTCCTTTTTATGGTATTGGAAAAGGGGATTTTCATCAAGAAAGCAGAATGTTTTCAGGCCTCCACTTCTCTGGGTGCAATAGAGAGAAATCTTGATATTCAGGTGCAGTATGAAGAAATAAAGCAGACTCATAATGGGCTTTGCATTTGTATTAAGTTGTAGCTTTGATATGTTTTTGCTTTTAGTCACAGGAGCCATGGCACGAAGGTGATTACTCTCAAAGGAAGGGGATTTTTAAGTTCGTTAGCTCAATGGATGTAGTATAAGTGTTATAGTATGACTTTGTCTGTCATAATTCCTGCTAAGAATAAATGTACTCAGTCTCCTCCTCCATCACATATCAGGTAACACATTTTGATTAACTAAGAATTTCCATGAAATGTCTGCTCCCGGTCCATATCATTCCAGTGTTATTCTGCCTGGTTTACACTAGTTTCTTTTGTAGCTTGACACACTCCTTATGCTTAAAGCATTATGATCACACCACATTCAATACCTAATGCTGTTCAGATCCGCTTTCTCAGAGTTTAAATGTGTTATCTGTCATAGTTATTGTGTAACTATTATACTAATATTTGTTATGGGTCCTAATGTCTACGGTTGAATGGCATTTTCACATGCTTATCTAAATGAGTAGAAAAACAAACCTGAGAGGCGGTGAGACGGATATGGAGGGCTGTCTTGAAGTGGACTAAACATAAACATAGAAAGACGCAAGACTCTAAGACCAAAGGCGACTTTTTCCAAGTAACAAGCACATCAGTGAACAACAGAAGAGGCAAGTCGGACAGAATAAGGTTGGAGAAAAGCAGCTGAGTGACGGCACAGAGGTGGTGTGTGTGTGTGTGTGTGTGTGTGTGTGTGTGTGTGTGTATACGCTGATGAGCTAGCTAGCACCCAAGCTGAAATGAAAAGCTTTTGTGTGCTTAATAAGAGCGCTGGCAGCGGTCCAGCAGCTCTGGCTAGTGTAGGATTAGGCTTGGACAATCAGGACTGCAGGATCAAAACAAGGGGCAGGAACACCAGGGTCATTCTGCTTGCTAGGATACCATCTGCCCTGCTTGTCTGCCTGCCGCAGTCAGGGGGAGGGGAAAGAAAGAAAGAGAGAGAGAGAGTAGTAAGAGACAGTGGAGTGGGGGAAGGGCAGACCAGAGCTCCACAGGCAACAACAACATTGAGGCAGAGCTCGGCAGCTCGGTATGCAGCTCAGCTTTGCTCTCCTTGGTTCAGCATGTACTGCTCTACTTGCATCTGCACATACACAACCCTAAAATACATGCTTATGCACCAGTATCAGCTGCATATGTTTACCATTAGTAAAGACTATCAGTCTTCCCTGCATTAACTTACATAATAACGATAATAAAGATAATATGTGTCATGCTGAAGAATTTTGAGGCATTTCTGTAAAGTAGGACTTTGACATTATTTATCTCTAAAAATACCGGCTATTATTACATTATGAGAACAAGTATGGGAGCTGCTATTATCAGTTTAAGAGGTAATATTTTTAAAGTGGCTAGCCCCATCAGTTTGCATGTGCACACTTTGTTTTAATATGTTTTTGCTCAGTCATAATTGTAATATCAGATATCTTACAACAGGCAGATTTTGCAAGATTGTGAATGATCTTGTTTCCATTTTTAGTACCTTCTTATTGTTGGCAAAAAAGATGGTCCATAAAGGGAATTAACATAATGGTATAAATATGGGCAAATGTTATTGTCTTATCTCGCAGGCTGAGATGGAAAGATCTCTTAAATGACTGAGCTGATTACTGGGGCTCTCCTGGGATCTAGTTTAATATTCCAACTACATCATGCTGTCAGAAAAGCTGCTTCCTTCATTTTATGACGAGTACAGAAAATAGAGCAGACAAAACAATACTTACATTTCACACTCCTTATTTTTTTCTATTTTCCTAATTTCTCTTTACCTCTTTGAATGGCCGTATGCCTTCCTTTTCTTCTCCAGTCATAGACACAACATTTCCTGCAGGCCCCATGACACACACACACTCTCTCATACACTGAGACACAGAGGGCTGGGAGTAGGGGTGGTGCTCAGATTGGTTCAGTCCCCCCTTTGTGTTTGTGGGGAATGGATTTGTCCAGCAGCATTGTGCTGTGCTTGACCTGCATAGAGTTGTAAGAGGGGGGACTCTGCATGGCTTCTAGCCTCTACATGAACTCAGATCTTGAGGTTTGGACGTTGCAAAGTGTGTACCTTAGTTCTCAACACGAATATATGAATCATTTTTAAATCAATAGATGCTGTTTGCTTGGTTTGTGATTTTCATAATAGAAGTGAATCAGCTAAATAGAGGTTCGCTATAGTCCAGCAGCATTCAGTGTGCAGGACTAGGGGTTTTTAATGGGGATGGTGTCACAGAGGACAGGAGGCAGGCTGAGGTAAAGGGACAGGAGGATAGAGGGCTAAATTGAGGCTGAGGTAGTCTGTGATGGCTAGAGGAGGAGGAAGAGATGGGAGGAGGCATGGCTGATGTAATGTGAAACAATATCCGTGCTCTGTGTAAATGCTTGTGTACACCATTGGTGTGTGTGTGCGCACATTAGTACCAAGGGCCAGCCTTCTGGCTCTCATCAATAATTCACCAGTCCTTTTAGTGCATCTCCCCACCTCCTTACATCCCCTCCCCCATTTACCCCCTCTGTCCTCTTGTCTTTTCCTTAACCTCATCTCCCCCTTCCTATTCTCCAAAACACCCCCTGACAGCGCACACAAACACACACACACCATACTCACACACCATTCCTCCCTATTCTCCACCCATGTTTTACGACATCCCCAGCCAATAGAGGCCATTGTCCATCTCCATACTTGCAGACATTTCTGTAGTTTATATTATCAGGATTCATAATAGGGACATATCCCAAGATAATTAACATTTTTGTGTGTGTGAGAAAGAGCTAGTGGACGGAAATGTGTTCAGAGAGATGACGTAGTTGGTTGTTTTGGTTGCAGCCATTCTCTTGTGGATGGCAGTCTTAAACCTCTTTGGCAGAGCTCCCATGGCCGCATTTAATGGTGATGCAGCACAAAACAGAAAGAGAAAGAAGAGAGATGTGGGGGGGGGAGGAGACCTATTGTTCTCTTCATTACAGATTTGTGTTTTTCAGTAACTGAGTTATTGGAATTTTACTTCGTATGAATCTCTAGCAATGTAATTTTTTAAAAAAAAAAGCTAGCTAATGTTGTTTCCCAAACCATTGTTATATTTTACAGTCAGACATACTAAAATTCACTTAATACTCAGTCCCTACAGAGTGATGTTTCTCAGTTCTGCAAATAAGATAAGGCAAGACTGTTTTATAACATTTACTGTGGCCTTAATTTAGTACTCTGGCCTTAGCTTAGTATTGTGCTTTAATTTGAAAATAAAGGTTTATTCCATTGATTATGAAGCTAGGGGCTGAGACATATAACACTCTTAAAACACCCTACACACTGACCTTAAAGCTGTTTCAGCTACACATGATGCAGCCTAGGCTCTTATATTGTTCCATTCCCTGAATCCCTCGCCTCTGTGCTACCACTTTTCCTTGTTCTCCTTTCCTTTCCCTCTGTGCCTCTCAGTGAGGCGACTGCTCCCCCTCTCTTCTCCCAAACAGGCTGACCCAGCTCGGGCCCACATGCGGTGCGAAAACTGCTCCATTGTATTGGAAAATCTGTGGGAGGGACAAAAAGAGGAGGAGGAACAGGGTGCAGCGGTGGAGGTGATTAGGAAACCAGATCCATGGCTCGCCTTCAAAGGGAACTGGATCTCTCTGCAGTGCTTATTGATCACCCAGGAATGTGGCTGGTCTCCTTGGTGTTGTAGTGAATTTCTAGCTGAGATATCATAAAGAAACTGCACTTCCCCAAATCTCAGTGCTTATCAGTTTCTTGTAAGACAATGCTTGTACCTCAGCATGCATGCTGGGTTATTATTGATACATTTTCTCTGTGTGTTCAGACCATACAAATGTACAGCATGAAATTTGTGTGTCTTCTAGTCCAGCTTTCTGTGTATTTCTCTTCAAGAGTAAATTTAGGAAAATATGTTGCCTGGGCTTTCCAAAACAAAGTCCTGTAGTGCAGAGATGAAGGGAGGCAATAACATTGTGGCAGCCATTGTATTATTTAACTCCCTCTTTCCTGTCCTCTCATTTTCTTTTCCATCCTAGCGTTATCTACCCCCCTCTTGCTTTCCTTTTTTCCCTTCCCTCCCTCCCAGAGAGAAGGCGCATGCAGAGCCAAGTAAACACTTTGATATGCGGAAGGAATCTCTCCCACCCCCACCCCCTTCTCTTTCTCTCTCACTCTCCTCACAGCCTATGTAGGTCATCATGACTCACTCCTTTATGCTTCAAAAGCCGGATCCCTGCTCAGTTCAGCTCTATCTTGAGCCTTCTCACGTTCATCGTTGTGTAAGAGGAGTGTGTTTGACAGTATGCAGGCAGAAGAGCTACAGATGGCCAATCTAAATTAGAAATTGTTTTTCTGTCTTTTTTTGTTTTGAATCTCCAGAGTGTCATCGGTGTTAGTACTCTTATTTTGTTATTTTCTCTGTTAGTGGTCCTGGCTTTTTGCCTGCACCATAGTGATTTCTAGAGGCAAAACTATGCAAGTATGTATAAAAGCATCCAATCCTGCTTGCCTCTGTTCTTGTCTGTACAATGCATTGACTGTGACCTAGATGCAGAATCCATCAGCTGCAGCAAGCAGATTTAGTATTGCGTCAGAAATAAAATGCTTAGGCCTATTTCCAGATTTAAGTTAGCTGTCAGAGTGACAGTTTAGCATTGTCTTGTCTTTCTTTGTATGCTTTATGTTATAGGCTGGGTTTTGCTTTTTTATTTATACTATTTAACCATGTGTGCACCTTCAAGGCATACTGTATTACATTAATATTGCATATCCTCACTTTTTTTTTTTTTTTTATCCCAGATCCACTGAGGACATGCGTGACTATGTTAACAATCCATTAGGGTCAAATCTAGGCCAGTGCACACTGCACATCTGTTGGTGGCTGATTGCTTTTACTAGTCCTCCAGCCTGCTACCTGTTGGCTGGATAGCTCACTATTTGTGTGAGCTTGGGTCTCTCATCCTTGTGAGGGATTGTTTAGCCTTGTTACGGTAAGGAGGGAAGCCCTTTCTTCTGTGCTCCTTGCACACATGGCAGGATATCTGCATATGAATGCTGCCTTCTGCCTCTGCGCTCTGACACTGAAGAACCCTCCATGTTAAGTGCAGGGGTCTCTCGACATGCATGCACACACATATGTGCACACATGCAGTCATATGTCTGCATCGTCCGAGAATAGAAATGTCAAAACATTTCCTTTATTATTATTACTAGGATTTCTGAAATCATTACTCATAACACTGGGTCTGATCTTCATCTAAGTTTTATTACCAGCACTCATTGTTGTGCAAGTCTCATAAGCAGCTACAGGAAATGCATGAGGTTGCTGCTGCATAGGAGGTTCTACAAGTTACTAAATTCAAAGTTTCACCTACACACCTACCATGAGTACTTACTCAATTTGTTAAATAAAGACGTGAAAAGTACATCTGTATCAGACCACATTTTTATGAGTTATCAGCACAGAAGTCCTTGCAGTTCAAAAGCTTTAACTAACTTTTTTTTTTTTGCAACTGTCTGTTACCTGTATAGACCCATTAGCTGTGTTGATACAGGTCCATGCCCTGGTGGTGTGTAAGAGTTAAAAGGGTATAGCAAAACTGCTAGGGGCTGCAGAGGCGTTCACTAGTAAGAGCTTGGCTTTGACGACTACTCTCACTCCTGACCCAGATCCCAAAAAGGCCTTAGCGTGTCACATGTGTGTCCTTTGTCCTCCAGTCTCCAGGGTTTCTTTCATACTGGCTAGACCACGGCTGGGAAGAAAAGAACGTACTGGGGCTTTTTGATGAGTCACTCAACCGATCAAAAACAGGAGGAGGGGATGAAGGGGGAAAAAAATACAATGCTCTGCAACCCTGGTCCCCCCTGCAGTGTTCCCTGAAAACACTACAACATTACATCACATACATGGAGGAGTGACGGTTAAGAGTGTATCTAGTGGTTCTAAAAGTAGTCAGCTGTTGTTTGCTACATTATGCCATAACATAAAAGAACAAGCTGAGCGTTAATTTAAATTGCCAGGGAAGCACAATAGGGCAAGAGGCAGAGGAGGGATGTGCATCTGTTTGCAAGATGAGGAGGGGGGTTGGGTGTGCCATGGTAAAATGGAAGCTTTGTGGAGAAAACCTGAGTAGGCTGGGTTTTGGGGCTGTACATTCACACGCCTGTATTATCTATCCCTTTTCCCCAACCTCAATGAACCCCTTGTCCTATAAACTGCCCCACCACAGTGGACCCTCCATGCAGCGAGTAAGACCAGAAATCTTGACAAGTGGCTTGACAGGACAGGGACAGCTTTTAGCTTTTAGTTCTGTTTAATCCTCTGTTATGCAGCCCAGCTTTGCCTTTGTATCCAATATTGTCTATAGTTTGATTACCAGGTTCTGATCTTCTTATATTTGTGTGTTTTCTACCAGTGTTCATGTGTAATTTTAGCAGTAGTCTTTCTCTCTGGCATGGATAAATAAAAAGTGTGCCAGCAGTGTAAACTTTACAGATTTTGCCAGAAGGCACTATCATGACAAGCATTTTTATTCTATAGTTTTCTCCTTCATCTGTCTCTCCTGCTCATCTTCAAAGTAAGTTTTCCGTAAGAGAGTGGGCGGTTGCACTGGGCCATCAACAGGAAATTCCAGCCTTGGAGCGTGGGGGTAGGGGAATGGCAGAAAGTGAAGTGAGGAAGATAGG
>VVAS01049756.1:0-10838 GCA_015103295.1 Ptychochromis oligacanthus
GGGGACCCGATCCTTGGGGTGGACCAATTTTTGGCGTAGCGTGTTTTGGGGTTTGAAAGCCACTGAGACGCGGTGTTTTGAGAAAATGCGTCTCAGTTGTTCCGATACTCCCGACACATAAGGGATCACTACAGGTTTTCGTTTAGGTAGCAGTTGACCTTCTCTCCTGGATCGCCTGGAGTTTTCTTTCGGTGTCTTCCCAGCTTTGACAAATGTCCAGCTGGGATAATCACATTTACTCAGGGCCTTTTCAACATGATGTTCTTCTGCTTCCCTGGCCACTGTGTCTGTGGGGATGGTGTTCGCTCTGTGTTGAAGCGTTCTGATGACACCTAGTTTGTGCTCCAGTGGATGATGAGAGTCAAACCTTTAATACTGATCCGTATGTGTTGGTTTACGGTACACCTTGAGTTTCAAATGTCCCCCAACACTGATAGAAATTTCACAGTCTAAGAAAGCTAACCTGTCATTTTTCATATCCTCTCTGGTGAACTTGATGTATTTGTCCACCGAGTTAATGTGTTCAGTGAATTGTGGAATCCTTCTGGGATTTCCTTACCTGGATGATTGAGCATGCATCAAGACACTAAAAAGCAGAATAATTTTTAAGTGTCTTTGCCTTATGCCTCAAACTGGTTTCATAGACACGAAAGCCATGGTTTCAATTCATCATAGTTGAAAAGTAGTCTATAAATATATTGGTGCAACTTTACTGTGAACTGTCTGAATATCAAAGCTGTTATCATAAATTTGAATTTAGTATTTTTATGCAATACGTCATGTCTGACTTGGAGCAATAACACAGAACTGTCTGGACAGACCTATCACATAAGTCCATCACTGAAGCTAACTAAACCCATGTTGCACTGATCATGTACATAATTTGTTACGTCAACATGACCGACTGACTATAAAACGGCAGAGGGCAATCACCAACTTGAGGTCACCACTTGGAAGCCATAAGCATGAAAATCTTCCCCATCACTAAATTGCACCTGACATGATGTGAATGCTTTGTTAGGCGCAATCTCTTTGGAATGAAACATTCTAAAGCAGAAGTTATTGGGAAGAAGGTCTACTGCTGAAGAAACCCAGGAGAAATTTCTGACTGTCTGGACTTTGGGCACCTACAGATTTCAGGAATCCATTTCATTCCCTCTCTTTTTTATTTTTCAGAAAGTGGTGGTATAGTATAGTATGAAATTGCAACACTCACTAACTAACCCCAGTAAATATGGATCAAAAACTAGATGGAGCTGTGTTTACCAGACAGCTTAGAGGTGGCTCAGTTTATACTGAGTACAATTAGCACAGACCAGCCACTCCAAGTAGTGGAAGATAAAGCCTCACAGTTTTTAATTTGATTTTATTCATCATACAGAAGCCACTGCAAATTTTGTTGATGGGCTTTTTTTCCATTCTAGTGATTAAAGAGGAAATGACCTTTATTAAATAATCTATAAACTATATGTTGATCAGTTACATTAGAGCACAATCATAACTGGTGTAGAGAAAATGTGAGAAATGTTTCATTCCTGTGTTTCCAGATCACTCTCTCCTGGTATGTGAAACAGTTACAGTTAAACTTATCTTCATCCATCTGACAATCCTGGTTGATTGGAACAGTTGAACTGCATCTAATCTTTTGAAATGAAATAATGTGCCAGTCTATCAACTCTGACTTTATGCAGGTTTTCATATTTATATCTTGAATAAATAATAAAATCTAACCAAGCCTAAGTAACATTTCTGGACTTTTTGCATGTAGACCTGTAATCATCAACATTAATGCAAAACAGTAAAATACTGTATCTGTATGTCACTTACAATAAAGCTGTAGCCCAGCAATTTAGACAGCTTCAAGTCTGGGTGATGTGTGTAGCTATAAGGCCCTTCTCAGCTATCATGTCAATTCACAAAAAGTGATACTCAGTGCAGCAAAATGTTTAAAATTAATTTTGACAAATTTGAACCTTCAAGTCTTCATTAATTCTTTTTTATGCAGCAGGAAAATTAATAAAGATCATGTCAGATAGAAATTTAAGGAAAATATTCCAAAAGGCCATGGTGTGCTTTTGTCAAGTGCAATGTAAACACAGTTTAAAATGATGCACATCTGATGCACATCTACTTTGATTTTGTTATGTTTCTAGTTTTTTGTTTGTTTGCTTTGATGTGGCATTAACAAATGAGAACACTGAAATGGCTGTGAAGCTTGGATAGATCATTTATTCTTGCCCCTTTGAGCCAAAATCCATATTTTGCAGACAATGGTCCTTATATTATGGCTGTTCCAGTATGAGTAGAATATGAATTTGTAATACACTTATAGGGTCAAAATTTAGAAGATTGTTTTTCTTTTTCGGCTTTGAGTTAGGGTTACAATCCAACACAGAGTTGCATAAGTGAAGACAATGGGGGCAATAAAAGTCTTGGTTATGGTTTGTGGTAAATGAAATGGAAAGACAGAGGTACTCCTCTGGTTGATTTAGCCTGTGTTTAACTTGTGACTGATTGCATCACTGCAGTGGAACAAAGTCAGGTGTGAGGGCATTACACTGGTGTTGAATTTCAATGGATATGCCCTTGGCCAGATAGGTGATCATACTTGCCGGTCCCAAGTACACACACTGAGTAGTTTAGAACATACTAAATAATTGTTGAGGAGGACAAATTAAAAAAAATAAAATCTTTGTCTGTGTACCAAAAGGTTGGTACGAAACAATTATTTTTAAATTAATAATGTATTAAATTGTGAAGTAAGAAATATGACCCTTAAGCCAAAGATAGACTGACTCACGCAAATGGCTTCACAACATGGCAACCTTTTGGCACAAATATCAAAGAAGTGTCATCACACCTGTACTGACATCACCTCATTCCCTAAGCTCTGATTTCGGGTGACGATAAACACTGTAGGCCTATGGCAAGTCTCTCTCTCTCTGTACGTGTGTGTGTCTGTGTGTGTTTACCCGGTCTGTGCTCTCAGTCGGGTCCTCTTAAAACTAATTGCAGTTTCTTTCTCTCCCCCTTTCTGAGTGGCAGCGAGGATTTCGCTTCGCCCGGAGCGACGTCACACTAAGGTGGGAGAAAACGAGTGCATTTTTCCTGCCTTCATCATCCAAAGAAAACACATTGACAGACAATGCAGTAGAGACGCCTCTACCTGCAGCCGGTGAGCACCGAAAATTATTTCACCGACTTCATCAACGCGTCATTTCAGGGCGTGTAGAGAACGACCACCACTTCGCTGCACCAACAGACATTTTAATTGTTAGACATATATAAGCGCTCCTCATCTTCTCTGTCGTTGTCATGACATTTTTTTTTAAACTAAAATGACTAGTCAGAGTCGAGTATCCTCACAAGCGGAGCTTTTTCATGCGCTGTTTCGCAGTCAGATAAGACTTAACTGCTTTCAGTATTCCTCCTCAATCCGCCTTAAAAGCGTGTAATGTGCGGCGACAGATGGGGAAAAACGACAATGAAGAGGTTAACCACACCTTTGAAAGCGGACATCTCTTCAGTAGCCTCTTGACCAACTTTGTTGCGCATTAAGATGCGCACGACCGAAGAGGAGTTGAATCTTTGCGCTCTTCTTGACAGTTTGTAAGTGTGCTTTCACTCACTCGTGCCGCAAAAACAAGGACCTCCTATGTATTTAAGAAATAACCCAACTCAGTGTTGGCTGAGCTCGTCACTTTAAAGTTTAGTGGGGGATCTCCTTGAGGATTTGTTGCGTTCAACATGACGGTTCGTCTCTCGCGGATCCAACTGGCTCTGTTCTTTATCTTGCTTTGTCCGGTCAATATCATCGGACTCTGGTGGTGAGTATGCATTTACTACCACGTGTTTTACGCTGTCTGTCTCATGTCAACCGGGGCTTTCAATGATCTCCAAGACTTTTATTTGATTTCTACTCACAATGGTGAGTAAACCTGATCTTTATTTATTTATTTATTTATCCACAGCACAATCACTGCAGTAAAATATATATCTATAAAACAACCTTTGTATATTCTACAACTTGCCACAGTAGCATAATTTTAATAAATGACTGATGAGCCCAATTCCCAGCAAAGTGCCCGGACTCAAGAATGTTCAAGAAAAACCTAAGGTGTTTGGAGAAAAACAGACTAGACCTGAAGAGAAGACAGAGAAACAGGGAGATGAGAGAGGTGTGTGCAGTTCATTGCCTGCAGTGATATAGAGGACAGGGAGATTGGTGGATGTGGTCTTGATGGTGTGTGGATGTGGTATGTGTGTGTCTGTGAGGGAGTTCAGAGTGAGGAATGTCAGGTGGCCCTCTAGGCTCAGTGGATATGTCATCATAAAACAATCCCTATAGGCTCAGCTCCGCAAGGTGTGTGACAGTCGAACAGACACAGAGAGAGACAGCAGATCAGCTGATAAAATATTTTCTATTCATGAGGGCCTCTTTTTGTCTGTAGTGCTTTCGTTGTCTTATGTGTAGTGTTTCATTGGAAATCATCAAAAGTTTTCTCTCCCTCTCTCTCTTGCACACTTGCACACACACACACACACGTTTGTAGTGTTTGAATGTGCAGCTTTGTGATTTTTTTTTTTTTTCCAGTTGAATCCTCCCACTGTTCATTCACAGCCCAGTCAAGGTCAATGTGGGATGTAGTGTCATGGAGGCTCTGTAAGGTTATGTCCTTGTGTGACTGGTAGATAGAGCTCCTCAACTTTGCCATTTTTCTGCAGCTTGCTTAGATAGGAGGTATATGTAGCTAAACTGTGAGGATAATTTGAATTACTTAGATCACCACTGTTAATAAAATGTAAGAGTCTCTGCCTGCCTATCCACAGACTGTGCTGAATGGATTTGGTCAAGGGATTGATCTGTTGTGTGGACACTGCTTCTATTATAATGCAGCGTTAACACTGTATATTGATAGACCAGTAAGATGAATGCTTGGGTTACAGGGTCTGAAAGTCAGCGAAAATAGTAACCTTAAGCAGGCATGGGTTCAAGTGTCACTGATCAAGAAGCTACAACTGTATCCACACTAAGGTTGGTAAATCCAAAAGTGCAATTTACATGCATTACAAGGTGTATTCACAATCCAGCTTTAAAAAAAATCCCAAATGTGTTTTTGATGGCAAACTAGAGGCTGTCATAGTCAGCATTTATTACAAAAAGAGACAGACAGCTATGTTTCAGTTGGTTAAACGTCTCCTCTGTTCAGCCTGTCTCTCCATCATAAAGCCCAAACAATGTTCTCTTGTTCTCTTTAACATGTTTTTTCCTCTGTTTTATATTTTCAGTCAGCTGAACAAGTGTAAAACAGTAATTTGGTTTCAGCACAAAACATAGTACAGGTTAATAACAATGCGTATACCGTGTGACTGGTAATGTTGACATCTAAAATAAGTGATGCAAAATTGGTCTAAAGGTGAAAGAAAACTATCTCCACCTATAACCACCCTTATTTACCACCACATCCCAGTTTTCCTGTATCAGGCTTTAATGCAAGAACTGGATCTTCAGAGACAAAAGTTTTCTTTAGGCTTGGTGTGGATGTAGGGCCAAAACAGAGTGTTTATTATTTAGCCAGCTAAGTCAATGCCAGCTAGAAAAGTGCTGATCTTTTGCTGAACTATGCTGGTACCCAGCTGTGGAAGGAAAGAGAGAAAAACAATATCCATACAGGGGTCAGGAGCATGTTTCATCGCCTTCATTGGTTTATTTGGGCTAAATCTCCCCATCTGAATGCAAATCAGTAAGCAAGAGAGTGCTGACACAAATTGCCTCCTCTGCCATACTGCATTTATTTTCTGTAATGCGTATGTCAGTGTTCAGTTGACAGCATATACATGACTTGGGACATTTGTTTTAAATAAGGCTGCAGTGGATTAAGGGAATCAACACTAAGAAATCAGCTACTTCCTTTTTATCCCCACTGACATATGCTGTCATCTTCTTTCACTCACTCACTTGTTCTCTGGCTCACTTAGTCACTCTCACATATAAATGAGTGGGCATATACACTAGCACATACACAGAAACACACACACAGAGTGGCCAACTGTGGTGCAGCTAGGGTGAAACCACACCTGTGGATTGCTCTCCTGTCTGCCAGGACAATGATTCTCTCTGTTGAAAGATACTGGACATACCATCATACATCTCTCTTTCTCCGTCTCATGCTCTGCTCCTTTTGAATGTCTCTATCTCTGTATGTCTTTTGCCATGCTTGTCTTGTGAAGGAAAATGCCTATCATATAGATAGGTTGTTGATGAAGGAAAAGAGAGAGCTGCAATGAGAGACGCAGAGTGAGCGAGATGAAATGCTGGGAGATAGCTGTCCTTTCAGTGCCTCTGCTGATTAAAGCGCTCTAATCATTTGGCCTGAGAGCAGAGAGCAAAGCTCAGAGACTCAGACAGGAGTGAGGAATGTCTTTGCTCTTTTATACTAGTTTTGACTGCAGTGCTTAGCGGGGCCAAGTTTGCTGTGTGTGTGTGTGTCTGTCACAGTCCTGAATTGGCGGACAGCCCTCACAGAGCGTGCCACAGGTGCACACACACCGCATTTGTGCATGTGTGTTTAAGCTCTCTCCTTAGCGCGTTTCTGTGTGTGTGTGTGTGTGTGTGTGTGTGTGTGTGTGTGTGTGTGTGTGTGTGTGTGCATGTGTGCATCTGTGTGTGTCAGTCCGACATGCTCTCCAAGAAGTACAAACCCAGTTATTCAGTCATACATTATGGGAACATATATGCACACACACACACACACACACACACACACACACACACACACACACACACACACACACACACAAACAAACACACGCTTTTATACACTTGCATGGAATATATAGTCAAAACCACCGTCATCACCACTGGAGAGTTTCATTGTAACAGATCTTATCTTGTCTACTCCAGTCCTGGTCTGAAAAGCTAAATGTCTAATCAGGACCAGGCAGATGGGTTAAGATAAAGATTGAATGGCGATGTGGGTTTGGCATTATGTACAGTAAAGAACCAACATCAAATTGTTTATGTGCGTGTTAGTGTGTGTGCACTTTTGAGCGTATATTTTTGTAGACATGCCAGCATATTACAATATCAAAAAGAAAAACAGGGCAGAGCGCAAAGACTATCCAAAAAATGTCAAAATATCTATTTAAGGAAGAGGAGCAAGTTTATGATTAAGCCTTTGTGATGCATGTTTAAAAACGAGATGGTAGAACACATTTGAAAACAGCTGGCAACAGCTAGCTTGTAATGTAAGTGTAACATTTCTGTTGCCGTCTTATTAAATAGAACTCATCAGTTGTCATCGCTCCCTTGTTTATGCTTCAAATCGGGTAAACACCTGCAAGTACAAAAATTAACCAAGATTATCTAGACTACCTTTGCAGACAGTTTTGTCTGACAAATTCAACCTAAGTAAGTGCTTTTAGTGTCTAACCAAAAAGCATCTAAATGAAAACTCGGAAAGGAAAGAGTAAAAATAATAATCCAAGATAGGACACAGACCCAAGTTTCCTGGTTAACAGTCCAGGAAATGACAACTCCACATCTGAATGTGGACTTAGTTGTTTTATAAGTCCACATTCCTGTATGTGATCTATGCAACTACAATGATTTGATCAGATGGTAACTGCACACAAAGCCATATGAGGGGCATATTAGCCATATGCATAGGAGTGATACCAACTAATACCTGTTAATGGCTGAAGCAGGTGTTACTGTTAGATTGCAGTATTATAGGTTTTGATGTCTTACAGATTTATGTGACAAGTAGGAATCAGAAGTTTTAATTCTTATGTGCCTGCTCTTTTGGACTGTTTGGACTGTTAAAACCTATCACAGATGTCCAATCTGCTGCCATCTACCACGCTGCCCGTATTTCAATCAGATATCGGTGCAAAGTTTTTCATCCTAGAAGGAATGTGCAAGGAAGCTGTTTCTGTTAACTTAAACTTTGACAAGTGAATTCAAGTGAATTGCTTTTTTCAGAAGAAACTGTATCTTTTCTGTGGCAACACAAAACAATTTACTAACATCTGTGACCACATATTTTGCAGTAAAAATGTCTGATGCAAATGATTGAAAGGTCTTCACACTGTTAGAAAAAACATACTGTCAAACATTCTGTCAAAAAACACTTAGTTTATTGACAGATATAACCAACTATGGCAACCCCAACTTGCTTCTCTTTCAGTGATAAACATCCCACATCTTACCAGAGGCATTTGGTGATGGTATTTGCTATTGTTAAAAGGAAAGTGATAGTGTAGCTGCCCCTGTTTAGTTGCTGTATGTTGGTATTATTCACTTTTCAGTCTTTTCAGTTTTAAGAAAGATGTAAATGAGTCCTCTTGGCCACACTTGCTTGTGAGTTTATAAAGAAATACACACTTTTATATCAGTTAACAACATCTGCCTTTCATATTCCATCAATAGTGTTGAGCTCATTCATGCACTTATCTGAATATATCCATATTTTGACTCAGAGCTGTAATGTCTGTTAATTGTCTGTGTCACTGGGTGTGCCACTGTTGTTAAAACAGAATAGTGTTTTTCTCATTAACGTGTTGTTGCTGGTTTTTTGCTGGTCACATTTAATTGCTATTGCTTACACACGATGAGTGTGTAACCTTTTATGGCAACAAATGTCACCGTTTCAACCTTGTTTTACATTAGCAACAACAGCATGATCAAACACATTTGAAAGTGATTGACATATCTCAGGCTGTAGACAGCAAAGCAAGTATTAGGAGCTCACAGAATTTGTCCCCATTTTGAAATTTTGTATGTTTTGAATTGGGCACATTTGCATCACATGTGAACTGTTTTACTCATCTCTCTTTCCTCTTTATTCTGTAATGAACCCTCAGCATCTTTTTTCCATCTCTAGACTCCTGCTGACCCTTTCCCTTTGTCTCTTTTACTCTGGCGTCTCAGACTAGCGCTTGTCGTGACTGTATTCATCTGCAGCATACTTGAGGGATTAAGGAGGGATGAAATTCACTTATTCGTGGGTGGAGTGAAAAAAAGAGAAGGGCCCTGTACAGCACGGCTCTATATCTATGGTGGCGTGAGATCTTTAATGAAACATGAGGTTTCTATGAGCACCACTGTTTAATCTGTTTGTGACCCACGTCTGGGACCAGAAAAGACTAAATAAGACATCTATTTTAAATATCTTTGTTATGATTATCTTAATTGTGAAAATTAAATAACACAAAGAATGAATCAGGCATAACTCTTTGGAAAAAACCTGCAGAAAAACAAACCATAAATGTTTAGTTCTTGATTGGACCAGCTGAGTATTTGTCATACCAATGATAGTCTTCCTATCAGTGCCTTTGATTTGAGTACTTTTGATTCAGTCTTGTTTTATCTCTGACTGCTATGTTCCTCTGCCTGTGCTCGGGTCTTTATCTTCAAGAAGAACTGTTCATGCGAGACAGTGTTTCCTCAAAGCTCCTGATACTATCAATGACCGAACTTCCTTCTTGGTGTTTTGCACCGAGTTATCTGTTCAAGAGCTGTATCATAAATGACAGACTGAAGAACAGTAGCACTTTGCGTGGAGAGGATCTGATTACTGCCTTACTTTGAAGTTCCTACTTGCAAGTGTATGGGAGCTTTTATCTGTGTGCATGTCTGCACTGTGATAAATGCACCTGCTTGGATCATTTTCACTTTTCCAAAGTTATTTTGATAACACTACAAACATTTTTTTAAACATAACTTTATTTGTCTACTTTTCTTTGCACCTGAAATACGCACTTTTGGGAGTCTACAGTGAAGCGTTCCCATAGTCTACCCTTCCTCACCGGGATGCACACTATGTTTCGGCCTCCAAACAAGGGCAAGAATGCTGGGCACTTACAGCACGTTGATCCCATTATCCAATTAATGCACCCCATTTTTGGGTATATCTTCAGCAATGTGCTTTTCCACCTGAGTTCACCCCACTTGCAACATTCCCACTATCCTCATGCCCTTTTTCTAAACTTCTAAGTCTGTCGAGCACACATTACCCGACCAGTCTGCAGCTGAAATTAAGGGATGATTTCATCCTACTGTGTCAAAGAGTTGCACGATATTGTTACTTAATTACGCTGATATTGCTCCTAATTGTTAAAACTTGCAAAACCCTCTTACTTGAGTTAAATAAAGGTTAGCTTTGTAATTGGACTGTATTTAAGTCGTGATGTTGCTTGTTTCTGCTTGTCTCTAGCTAGTTAATTATTATAATTATAGTAAATCATACCATAACAGTTGTTATACAGCTGAGGAAGGAACTTTGCTGTGTGATACAACCTTAAAGGGGAACTTTAATGCTCATATCCAGCTCCTTTTTTTCTTGGACTCTGGTAGAGTAGCTTTGCATAACTTTTCAAAATAATCCATATTTATTTCACACGACTTTTGGCAGCTACTGTCTGCAACAAACCATTTCTCTCCCTTTTAAGGCCACCCTCTCTCAAAGCCAAATTTCTTCTGATTGGCTCCCCCTTGCAAACAGAACGTTAGAGCAGAAGATGGATGGTGCTTCTGTGCTTACATCCAGAGCTTGTTTGACTGAGATGACCATATTTTTCATAGACGTGATGATATATCTCTTTCACATACAGATTCATATATACACTGTATAAGTGTGTATATAAGTATTGCAGCATGGGAATATCTTATGTTATGTTGCTTTGATCGGTTACACAAAGAGAGAATAAAGAAAAGATGTCACTTACACAGATAAAATATTACAAATGTCACACTGTGTCACATGAGAAGACTTACCAAACAGGAAGCAAAAGTGTTGGTAAGTTCCATATGAATTCCTTATCAGCCCTGAGAAAAA
>VVAS01049772.1:5949-17614 GCA_015103295.1 Ptychochromis oligacanthus
ACTTTTTCTTTTTTTCCCTCATCTATATTTTATTTACTGGATCTTTCTCTCATTTCTTTAATCCCGGTCCCTTTTTACTCTCTTTGTGGTTTATTAAGGAGGTCAATGCGGATACAACAAGGAGCAACACAGCCTGAACTACAGACTACAAGGTATTTACTTTTTATGTGCCTTGATACTTATAGTTTTGGTTGAAGTTCATCTGAATAAGAACTGCTATATGTCTATCACACAACTAAAGTGATCTAAAGTGTTTGCGGAAATTATCTTTAGCAGGAAGGTGAAAGTCACAGTCTTTTCGAAAAAGAAGTGCATGCTGCTGAAATTGTGGCAAGGGGGTTTCATGTCCTCTGAGGTCTAATTCACATGCTTTATGTACGTGGGTAGGAAGAGCAAAGTGGGACAGAAAAAAAAAACAACAATCGCAGAGCCTCCTAAGAAAAGTCTGTAGCAATTGAGCAAATTACTCCAGAACAGCTTTAAGATGAATTAGTGAGACTGCTCTAATGTAACGTATAAGCTTTATAAGACAAGGTAACAGTATTGAGCACGTTAGTATTTGATTGCAGTGGATGTAAATCTTGGAAGTTCAATTACAAAAACACATGTTTAGGTGATATTCCAGCTGGGCAGATGGCCGCCCTCCCTAGTTCTGCCGGAGGTTTCTTGTCCTAAAAAAATTATTTTCTTCACCCCAAGTGCTTGCTTAAAGGGAAACGCTAAGTTCTCTTGGTACTATTAGAAGGTAACCTTGACCTTACTTTGAGTGCAATGAGATAACTTATGTTATTTGACACTATGAAGATAAAACTGAAAAGAGCCATAGAGTCCACATAATATCTTCCTATTAAACATTGTGCAGTATCCTCAGTGTTTCCATAACACTAGCTCATTGGCCAGCTCCCATCAATGTAGCCCTCTGCTGCCCAAAACATTTTATTTTTTATTTTTTTTTATTTTTAGTATTTATTTGCC
Organism: Ptychochromis oligacanthus; assembly: GCA_015103295.1. Taxonomy (NCBI): domain Eukaryota; kingdom Metazoa; phylum Chordata; class Actinopteri; order Cichliformes; family Cichlidae; genus Ptychochromis; species Ptychochromis oligacanthus. The sequence goes on from VVAS01049772.1 coordinate 6,925, forward strand.
CCTGCTCTGACCATCACTTCATTTAAAGGACAGAGAAAGTATAACAATTATTAGCAAACTGTCAGATGTTCTTTAGTGTTAGACCAAGGGAGGATGGAGGGTTGGGGACATGCATCGCTGCGGACCACACGACACCCTGAAGCAGTCAACCTATAGCCCAAACCATTCATCCATTTTGTTCCGCTTATCCTATTCAGGGTTGCAGGTGGGCTGGAGCCTATGGGGTACATCCTAGACAGGTCGCCAATCTATAGCAAGGCAAGAAAGACGGAGAACCATTCACGCTCATGTTCACACCTATGGCCAATTTAGAATCACCAGTTAACCTTTGGACTTGGGGAGTGCCCAGAGCAAACCAACACAGGCACAAGGAGAACATGCAAACTCCATGGAGGGGCCTTAGCTGGACGGTGGATTCAAACCCGGGACTTTCTTGCTGTGAGGGGACAGTGCTAACCACCACCCCACCGTGCCACCCAGGGTGTTAGCCAACTGGGTGTTCACATTATGAGGAAATTGGAGACCCCAATGCTCTAAATGAGCCATGCTTACCCACAGTTACAAAGTAGGTTATGGCCTGTAGTGTGATAGTGATCCATGAACAGAAGAAATGGTGGAAAAGTGGATAATGTAAGTTTGAAGTGGATGTTTGGGAAAAAAAAATTAATACTTATACTTATGTAAAATCTACCCACATGCCTATATTAATAACACCCAGACACTTGTACTGGATGAGTTCAAAAAGAAAGGGTGTTGAAATGGAAAGGTGAGCAGAATCAAACGGGAGCTCATCAACACCCACATTTCACACACTTACTTAGCTGCGACTTCTCAAAATCGTTGCTTGCTCACAGTTTTTATGGTGTCAGCTGGTGGAAAGGCGAAAACCCTCTGAGGACCCTAGAGAACTGACTGACATACACATGCAGCCACACACTTACACCTAAACAACCAATTTACTTCAGGCCTGGGTAAAAAAGCACACCACAGTATTAGCTAGTGCTATGCACCAGTGATGCATTCCAACTCTGCGCCCTTTCATCCTATAGATACCACGTAATTGAGTTTGTGCAACCTCCTAAGACTTGCTCCACACTGTCTAATGCACAGCAAGCAATGCTGGCTTTAAAAGCATATTTTTCTATTGGAGAATTGCACCCAGGGGAATTCATTTGGAAACGGGAGAAAATAAACAAACTGGGCAATTTGGAGCAGAGCGGGCAAAGGAAGATTAATGGCCTCCTCAAAAACACAGAACAATTGATCATAATGGAACAAAGGAAGCCGGGCGACGTCATCAATGCCAGAAAGGCACTGAGCGATTATACATAATGTGTGGGTAATGCCAAAAGAGAATGTGATTATGAAGCAATTGAGTAGAAGATGAAATACACTGGACCGGCCAAACTGCTCGATGTGTCAGTGGAGATGAGCGTCTCAGAAAGTGAGAGAAAATTTTCGCCACAACTGATTCCCGGTTCATCCTGTCCTATCTCATACTGTTCCCTTCCTGCCTGGTCCTGTTCTGTCCTCCTCAGTCAGGAAGAGCAGGAGTCCATTAGCAGCCTGGTCAATGTAGCAGATGTGACAATGCTTTATGGCCCAGTAATTCTCCAGGGTCTGGCATGGAGAGAGAGCGCAGGACAAAAAACAGACGTGCTGAGCGACTATTTCCAGTGACAGCTTACTGCTGTGGAAGGATACAGCTAGGCTCTATTAGCTGCAAGCTGCTACTGTCTATATGAAGGAGAAATGCAAAACCAAAAACAAAGTGTTCCGTAAATCAGTCCCACAGGGGTACGGAGCTGTGAAAAACCAATATGCAAGCAAAATAAACTTGCGCATATTTTAATGAACACACAAATATATTAATTGGCTTGTAATTCAGGGAAAAATACTGTAAAATCTGCTAAAATAAACCAGCATGGACCATCCTCTGTCTGACATTTAGTTCTAACATCCAATAACCTTGAGAAGTAATTTCATGTTTGAATAAAAATGATCAAATAATACCATTTTTAATGCACTTCTAATTGTTATTTGTGGAACCGATAGTCTTATTGTTGTGCTCATTAAGAAGGGACAGGAGAGAAGAGCCGTTTCCCCTGACTCTGCAGGCTTTTCATTATTGCATACAGGGAGATTTCCCCGAGGGGAAAGATCTGGAGGATTGCCGTAAGCCATGAAAATAGAAGCCAGCAAACTGCAACATATCCACCATAATGAAAAACTCAAACACCTTGAGCTTTACTGTTTCTGAACACAACTTCAAATTAATGACTGAACAATTAAGTCATAGTTGTTTAACACAGACACCTCAGAAAGCAGCAGCTGGATTTCAGATGCCCTGATCACAGGGATTTTAAAAGGGAACACTTCTATGTACTTGGCAGCTGTTACAGCAGGAAACAAGCTGGACTTCAATCTATTTTATTACATAAAAACAGAAGCAATACATCATACGGTGACAGAGCTCTAGCACAAGTGGGTGATCACACACCTTTAGGTCTTAGTATAATTGTTTCAGCTCATTAACCTCACTGTTTCCTTCAGTTTCTTTTTCAGGCCCTTCTGGCTCACTTCAGAACTATAATGAGGTAGTGCAGATCTTGTCACAGTAAAGAGCAGGTGTAAAAAAAAAACATGTTTTTCACAAAATGTCTTGAACAGAAAGTGCACATTTAATGCCTTCTTTGTTTTTTTTTCTATCCAACGTCTACCTTAGCTTCGGTAACAAAATACCAAATAGGGATAAATGTCAGAGGTCATATATCTGAAAGCTTCCTCACTCTTTCTCTTTTAGTTCCTGGTTTCGGATAAAGATTTATTACAAAGTCCTTTATTTGAAGCACACAGTAGCATAATGTGAAATTGCAAAGTTAATAATGAAGGCTTTTCCAGACTGTAGAACCAATTATACTCCATTACATGGAAGAAGGATGAACTTTAATGGGGCCTGACAGTCAATGACATGGTTCTCACTTTGTCAGCCATGTCTAACAGCATTTATTAGTACCTTGTTGATTTTTGTCTCTAAGTGTTATCGTTATGTCACTGGACGTGCAAGGTAAGTGAAACTGTCACTAGTGGACACTTAATTTGTGGCCAATAAATCCACCCTAAAGCCTTAAACCTGCGCTCATCTCCGTATGTCTGACTAGTTTGCTTGTGGCATGCTTTTCATTGCATTCGAGGCTTGAGGCTGAAGCTCTGAGACAGGTATAGCAAGAAAATGATGTCCTTGAAAAGCTTACTTGATGGAAGGATGTCTATAGATGGTTGGAAATGTTTTGACTTACGCTCTGCTCTTCCTCCTTCTTCTTTTATTGTTGTGAAACAGAAGGAAACCTGCGGTACAGTCACCTTTGAATTATCTGTTTTCATGACATTTTTATGCGCTTTCTGTAATGCCACATGTAGTGAGTGAAAGGGAAGAACGTGTTATAGCACAGAACAGGGGATGCAACTGAAAAAACATAACTGCTATATGTTGTGTTGCACTGTACATGTCAGCATTGCACCAATTTACTATTTTAATGAAGTTCAGGCGATGCAGTCTAGGTCATGAAGATACTGAGCTTAATCCACTAACACACACTAGTTGCACAAAACAGTTTGGATTGAGAGCTGCTACAGACGTGTGCACATGGAGCTGGATTAGCTCTTTAACAGCAAAAATAACCTCTAATTAGACGTGAAATATGCTTCACTATCGTTGCAGGAAGAGTGAAAATCATACTTCAAGATTTTAAACTTTTAATTCACGCAGGGTACCTCTGTCTCAGAATGGAGGAGGTATCCCACATGTGGGGAGGCACAGGAGATTTGTAAAGAAATATTTGAAAATTATATTCAGAATCAATGGGGAACATGTTTTTTTTTTTTTTTTTTTTTTTTTCTGTGTAGGACTTTAAAATATACAAAGCTCTGCTTTCACAGTACTCCGACTAATGCAACTGTAACTTATGAAACCAAGGTCATGGACCAAGAAAAAAGGAAAAGCTGAGAAACCCCAATTTAGGGTTCTTTTTTTGTTTTGTGGGAAACAAAGAAGAATAAGCTACAGTATCAAATAATGTTTACAGTTAGGGGGAAGTCTCAAAAATAACGCAGGGGATGTTCACTCCTAAATCGGTGCTGCATTGAGGTCTCCCGGTCCATCCAGCCAAGTTTAGCCCAAGCAAGGCCCTCAGTACATGCTCTACCTGACCCAATTATATCCAGTCTGAGGGGAAAGATAGCCCACTTTGATCTACACGAGACCGCCAGCCAGGCTTGGGCTGACTGGTCTGGCACTTAATGCTGCTTTCCTCTAGACATTTTTCCAGGACAGATGTGTTTGAGTGCTGCTTAAAAAACTATTGAGTGTGTATGAGATCAGACTGTGCATGCACACGTGCTCCATCAGGTGAGCGGCGTGTAACTTATGAGGCAAACTGTGGCCCCTTTTTGCTATAAAAAACGACAGGTGAGGTTATTGGATGGTGTTGGCATGTAGATCAAAGAACAAGGATGTTAAATGTGAAATGGAGACCTGGGGGTAATTGTTTTAATCATCCACTTAATTACTGATTAGCAGTGTTATCATTTTTTGTTTGATCAGCATCAGATAAGCAGCTGATTTAAAAGGATCTGTTTGTGTTTGATAGGATCATTTTTTTCCCCTTGCTGTGGGAATTGCCAGAATCTCTGGGTGCATAGAGGATGAATCTACTGCTGGCATTGTTATCTGTCTGTAAAATTAATCCACTATGCTAGGATTGTCAGTTAAGCGCTTGCATTTTGCTGGATTTTATGAAGCACGGATTTAATTACAGTCTGAAAATGCCAAGCCTTGTCACTGCAGCGATAAATGATGCAAATAAATTCCTCAGTGGATCTTTTTAAACTGTTGTGTTAGAGAATGTAAACACTAAAATGATCCAAGATCTTTTAAATATACTGTCCGGCTTCAATGAGTGCTGATGATGCGGGGTAGATCTCAGCTTAGCCCTTCCCCCATAAACTCCTACGTCACATGGCTAGTGATGCACCATTCATGTACAACTGCCCTCTCCCCTCCATGTTAGTGGCTCATTCTGTCCATCTTACGTTGGAGGAGGCCTGGAGTGTTCTTGACGGTTCTTCGTCACTGGTCATATGAAAAAGGCTGAAGGGTGGAGACCCAGTCAAAGAGAGGAATATAGAGGACAGAACTTGGCCGCTCCACTTTTTCAGGACGTAAAAGTGGGACAATCTGTTCCTTGGATGATCTCCAATTCTACTTTCCGGGGACCGATACACTGAAAATATATCTATACACATGCACTGTCCTACATAGGGAGAGACTGAGAGAAAGAGAGAGAGAGATTGATAAAAAGAAACATGAGTATGAGCTGAGCTGACTGCCCATAAGGTCTTTCCAGTTTAGTGTGCTGGGACTGTACTTATGAATTTTCTTGGCCAAAAGAAGACGAGAAACCTGCAGCACACAGGGATGAGACACTTACAGCAAAGTCTTCTAACCCTTTAAGCAAAAATCGGCCAGAATAGGGGCAGAAAAAATTACAGACATAATCACTATTATTGTGGAGCAATTCTTCATTTATTTTGGGTATGTCTTTTTGGGCCTTTTTTCTGAAAATATGACTAGGGTTTAACAGGTTAAGAGGTGATATGTTACAATTTAAAAATAAAGTACATTCTGTGCAGATCAAACATTATTTTTGCATTGTTCATTGCCAAAAACTGGAGTTTGACTCATTTGCTCAAACGCGCATAATATTTTCTTATTATTGCGACTTTGCAAAAAGCCAGATGTACAAAAATATCACAGAAGAAGCAGAGACGAATAGAGATGATTGTTATCCATGACCACTCGCTGAAAACCTCTCCATCCGTCCATTTTTGCTCTTTAGGTGGCTGAGGAGAGGATCCATCTCTGTCATCATTATCATGATTAATCATTTCCTGATTCTTCATTACTACATTTTATTACTGCCTTTGGACCCACAGCTGACCAGAACTATGGAAATACTCTTTTCATAGCATCTAATCATCAAGCTGCGGGACTGACTTCCAGAGGGCAGAGAGACTCACCAACTTTTGAAATCTTAAGTTGCCCTTGTCTTCTAGTCTTACATTGCATGCCTTTTAAACATTTTATCTTTGGAGATCATAATTTAGAGGGAAGGGGTGATTTCAGGACATTGCAGAACTGTGCTGATAAAATATTTTTATGGACAGCTAGCTCTTAGCAAACTACATAATACACAGTGTGTTTAGTTGTTAACGGACAGGTTCACAGTTTTGAACCCAAGGAGTAATTCCAATTTCTTTTCATTCTGGCATATTTACTTTTAAAGTCACACTTCTAAACACCCACAATGGCACACCCCTACCTATCTATTTAATACCAGCCAGCAATGTCTGGTTTGCCAGAACTGAAAATGGGAGCAGCTGTACAGGGTTAGACTACAGCAACAAAGACTATGACAGACCCCAAAATCCTGTGACGAGTCCAAGAAAATTTTTAGCATTCAGGTGAATAAATAAAGACTAGAAAAAAAAAGTACTGACAGTAAGGACATCTGTGTGTTCATCTGTGCAGTTTGTTTACATGTGTGAGGCTGTGGGTAACTTTGCGTTCAGGTCAAAACTAGGACTTATCAACTGAATACTGTTGTCTAACTTTGGAAATAAGGGTGTGTACTCCCTGTTTCTTTTTCTTCTGTCATTATGTGGCATAACAACTCTTACACTACAGTCCTGTACAAATGTCTTGAGTCAGCTCTTATTTCTTTGTTTTTTGCTAGAAAAATGAGAAATAGGTTTATTTAACACCAGTGATGCCAAAAAAAAAGAAGCTTTGACAGACAAAGAAAAAAAAAATGTTTCTGGTAAAAAATGTCTACTTCATCAATAAGCTCTTCCTCCCACAGGAAGATGAAAAAGGAAACTAAATTTAGGGTTTAGGGTAAATTTATGTTGCTCAGATACAGATGGTGGATCAACTTACCCACAGTCCCCCAAATTCAATCTAAATTTCTTATTGAAATTACAAGCAACACAAGTAACAGTACAAATTGAAAAGAGAACTGTGAGTTTTGCACAAAAAGACTGTTCTGGAGGAGGGGTGAAATTCATTTTCCTATTATACCACTTTTCTCCCAAGAGGAAGAAAAGTCAAGACAAGATGTGAGATGATGGCCAGCACAGAGACAGGAGAGCCAAACAGCTGGCAGACGGAACTGACTGAGCTATTGTTGTTGCAGGAGTGTAGGAGTTGAGTGACATGACAGAGAAGGCAAAGACGAGACAAGTTAGACATCCATGACTGCTAAGAGGAGAGTTTTAGGAACTGTGATTAGAGTCTCCACAGTAAGATTATTAATTCATTTTACATAATGCTCATCCTTTCCCATTTTTAGCCAACAGTATTGTGTGTGTTTGGCTTTCACTCTCACCCTTCTTCCAGCCTCGTTTTTCCTCCCCATCCCACCACCCCTTTTCTCTCACAATCTGATTACTCGGCTTTATGCAAACTGCAGCTCTCTCTGTCTTTCTCTCTTGTGTATTCCCCCTTTCGCTTTTACATCCCAATTAGTTGACTCCTGCCTACTCTCAGCCTGTCCTTCTTGTTCCTTATCTTGCCTAGTGCAGATTCAGTGTTGTTCAATATTTGATGAGACTTTGTTCATAAATCAGCCTCCTCTATTCCCTCCTGGTGTATTTGAATGATAGTGTTAATCTCTAAAACTTTGCAAGTGTTAACATGCCGTTCTTTGTCAGCTTTTGATTAGAGAAGCTTTCAGCTTAAAATGTGATACAACATGTAAATCACACTTATGACAGTGACCAGAGGTGGTCCATATGTTAAATATGCACTGAATATGCATTTCAGACCATTGATAATTCAATAGCTCTCATATGGCCGCTGATAGGCACTGAGACACTTGAAGTTACTGCCAGTGGTAGGAAACCTAAACAAAAGAAGATTTTAGATCTGTTAGCCATTTGTTGGCCGCTTTCTCCAAAACACTTGTGGTTATTGCTTTCTGTGTTTATTCATTCATCAGATTATTTTCCCAGATGTATCCAAGTGGTTACATTTTTTCTCTGAAACCATCCCTTGGTTTTCTCCTCTTTTGGTCTTCTCTGGTTTACTTACTCTGACAGACACTGGGTTTGCATGCATTGAAATGGCCCACCCTGTCACTCTCTGGGAGCCTTTGGGAATTGACCGCAGTCATTCCTCTTCTCTCCGCGGTATGCTTTCGCACAGAAATGCTCAACTAGCAGGCTTTCTTTTTACCAGTGAGATGTAAATAGAGCAGGCTTAGATCATTTTTCATATATTCAGTCAGTCATTCAAACACTGCTGACTTATACAGTTCTGTACAAAAGTCTTGAGCCACCACTCATTTTTAAATATTTTGCTAGGAAAATGGGAACTAGGCACAGTGTTTTATTGAAACACATACAAACAAATATGGAAATTTAATATATATATATATATATATATAAGCCTGAAAGCCGATATTTGGTATGACCCAAACCATGACAGAGCTTCCACTGTGTTTTACAGATGGCTGTAGACACTCACTGTTGTACCTCTCGCCTGACCTCCTCCGTACACATCACATTGACAACGATTTGAACCACAAATGTCAAATTTGAATTCATCACTCCATAAGAACTGCAGCCACTAATTTTCAGTCCAGTTCTTGTGTAATTTGGCGTCCCTCAGCCTTTTCTCCCTGTTTCCCTTCCTTAAGAATGGCTTCTTGACAGCCACTGAGACAATTTCTGATGAGACTTCAGCAAACAGCAGATGGATCAACTGAAGGGCTGGATCTCTGCAGCTCTCAGGTCCTGGTTCAGGTCTTTCTCATGGACATGACTTTCAGATACTGTTCATCTGCTGCAGATAGTTTTTAGGCCTGCCACTTCTTCTTTTGTCCTCCACCTGTGAAGTTTCCTCAAATTTTTAAAGGACACACTGCACACCATGCTGAGATATGAAAAGCTTTTGGCTAATAGCTCTTTGGGAATCACTTTGTTGCTGCAAAAATACTATTGTATTCCTGTCAAACTCTTATCTTTGGTATTTTTGTATATTCAACTAAAGAAAATGGAACAAATTATATGTTTTTGCAACAGGCTGCTAGTAAGAAAGTGCCTAAAGATACAATTTAAAATTGGTTCTTTGCTAAGTTGTCTGTTATGTGTAGACACAACACTGGTTCATCCCTTGAATTAGGTGCCTTTTCTATGCGCGATTAACTGTTAAGTGCTAAGTGGCTTAACAAACAAACAAAAAATTCTCTGAAAATGGTCAGGTACAAAGACTGGACTGAAAATGAGTGAAAAAGCAGCCAGCGTCCAAAGAAACACTTTTAAAGACTTTCAGAAAACCTGGAGAACTATTGCCGAAGACCACTCGACCTCAAACACAAAGGTGACAGACCCTTTGCAGTCGCTGCTCCACGGTTGTAGAATCAGCTACCCCTTGATAGAGCGCCCTCCATCTCTGCTTTTAAATCTAGACTCAAAACCCAACTTTACTCTCTGGCCTTTCCAACCCACTAAACTCTCATTTGATGTTATATCTGTAACTCTGTTTGTCTCCTGCTGTCCTTTTGGTTGTTGTTGTCGTTACTTATCTGCTTATTGTTGAAGGCCCCTTATTTCTGTATTTTGTGTGTCCACTTTTTACTTTTTAATGTAAGTGCATGTTTGTGTTTGTATATAGGTATACACTGTATGGAGGTTTGGTCAGTGAAAGCTGTGTTTAAATGTGCTTTAAAAATAAATTTTACTTTACTTTACTTTACACTTTAAAAAATGACGAGAGCCTGGCTCCTTGGAAGGGAAATATAAAGAAATGAGGGGTGGCTCAAGACTTTTTCACAGTACTGTATGTATAAAAAAATTGCTAAATCATATTTCTAAGCCAGTCTCTCTCTCTCTCTCTTTTAATATATTTTTAAAGGTCTAGGTATTCACATTTATTTTAGACAGTGATTTCTCCAATCGCAAACCCAAACTGAGCCTCATCTGTGCTCAGCGGACACCAACCTGGGTGTTTAAGATCTTAAGATCTTCATGAGGAGGTGCCTCATCCAACGGAGTAGTTAAAGACGATTAACAGTGCAAGGAAGTTTAAGAAATGTATTTCCCGATTTTCCAATTATTTTATTTTCCTTTTTGTGAACTATGAAACACCAACCAGCAAACATATAAAAGTGATATTGAGATTGCATTATCTTAAACCTATAGACTGAATATAAAAGACCGATGTAGTTACCCTCTGGTTTGCAAGCCTCTAGCTGAGCTTTTTTATTTTTATTTTTTCAGATGAGCATTTTTTTTCCCATCGCCATCTTAGCTTTTTGAAACTAGATATCACAAACATGGGGCGAATCTGAAACAGAAGGACACTGCACGCTCATACAGTTAGCTGTTAATCACAAGTTATGCCCACCTTGTAGCACATTGTGCTTTATTGTTCTTCTGGACACTAAAGGGAACCATCATAAGAACAGAACAGGAACTCGTCAGGAAAATGTTTACTGTGGTCATAGTAAAGGGAGCGGAGCATCATTTTCCCCTGGATTTCTATACACCTGGACTTCTTTTTGCAACCAGAGGAGTCGCTCCCTGCCTACTATTAGAAAGAATGCAGGTTTAAGGCACATCTCTACTGGCT
>VVAS01049867.1:0-10704 GCA_015103295.1 Ptychochromis oligacanthus
TTTTTTTTTTTTTTTTTTTTTTTTTTTTTTTTTTTTTTTTTTTTTTTTTTTTTTTTTTTTTTTTTTTTTTTTTTTTAAATTTCAAATTTCTGACAGGGTGCAATAAAAACCTCCATTTCTGTGAGCTGGTACGTTCCTGTTGAAGTCTCCATATTATTGTCCCTTCATCCTCAGGCAGAAGTATACCTCCTGATTTTTGTTTTAATGAATGAAGTTGAATGTGTAAAGATTCAGCAGACCCTAACATACCCTGGTAATGATCCTATTACCAACATTTGAGTTGTATGCTTTTCTAAACAGTCCTATCAAATATGCACTTACCTCAGTTTCTTTCACCTTCATATTTCATTGATGCTTTGAAACTGCCTGAAGCAGAGGGTTTAATAGATTAATGAGATGGCTTTGCAAAGTGAACTGCAGTGCATTTCTCTCTCTCCCCCCCCCCAAACAGTACTACATAGTGAACCTTAATGGGAAAATAAAATTTTGATTTTCGGCAACTTTTTTGGATTCATAAAGGTGTGATGTAGTAATAGCTGTGTATTTACCAGAACTGTATGGGTGAAGGTTTTGAGCTGGTCTGTAAACTTAACAAATGGAAACTTGCCAAATGTAGAACTGAGACATGAAATTGCACTTCTGACATCTCGAAGTTCATCTTCTGTTTTGAATGTTTTCAGAATATCCATGTTTATACTTTAAGGGGAAATTCTGGAGCTTCTTTTTTCTTAAACGTAGTTTTACCGGTGTGGTCCGCTTCAGAATAAATTGGGCTATGTGGCCAATGCGTTTGAGACCCCTGACCACTAGGTGGCGATGTTGAAAACATCTAACCCTATTAGCAGTGACGAAGAAGGAATGTAAACAGAAGTGGCGGGATTGCGGATTAGTGATGCATCCACAGGTGTTAGGGAAGGACGTGTCGGTCAGACCTGGTGACCGTTCACCTGGGTGTCTGAACGGCGGTATGTTTCTGAGCCGGTTTGATGGGCAGTCGAGGCTGCTGGTTCGGTCTCTGATGTCCGGAGCCTCCGGGACTTTGAGGGCGCTGGCCGTCTTCCACAGGCAGCAGCGGGCTAACCCCGAGAGCTCACTGCGTGGCTTCATAGAAACTCTGTGCCGAGACGAAATAACCCGTCCAGAGGCTGAGACTGAGCTTCTAACCGTGTGAGTAAAGTACACATCACTGGCTTCTCACAGTAAAGTAAGTAACGCTGTTCAGAGTTGGTTCACCGAGCTATGTCAATCTTAGAAACAGAGAGGGTAGGTGACTTATAAATGACTCTAAAAGCTCAAAAAGTAATATCCAGCTGGCATTACAGGAGAGAAAACTCCAACACTTTGTACTTTTACTTGCAGTAAATTTTTACTGGGAATATAACGTTTGGGTCCTCAGACCCCATCAGTTAAAAGTGAGGGAAGCAGGTGCCACAAATGCAGCCCTCACCTCCTCAGAGGAGGCCGGTCACAGGCTGCGTGCAGTTAGACAATGAGAAGGTAAATGCTCCCGTCCCTCCAGCAGAAGCATATTACTCCAAGAATAGAAACACAAAAACTAGCGGAACACTGCAGGACAAAAGCAGTTTTACACAGTTGATGATTTCTATATCCTGAGCATTTAATCCTGCACTCCAGGACAGTCGTAAGGAATTTACTCTTGCCCACATTAAAATTTTAAAATCAAAAATCTAATACCCTGTTAAGATTAGAGCAGTGCTTCCAGATCTTTTTTAGCTTACAAAAAAACCCCCAAAAAACAACATGAACAAGAATTAATGAAATGGAAAGAGCACAAATTCATTTGTAGATTGCATATTCACGATTCACTCTTCTGTAACTACATGTCACCATAAACAAAGATAATACTAAAAAAATAAAAATAAACAGAAGTGTTTACCACCCTGCTTTAATTTATCTTTATTTGAGTTTGTCCTGACTCCTGCTTTCTTTAATCATACCTTTTTCTTTATCTGCCAAATGTAAAACAACCTCTGAGTCCAGTTTGGAAGTAGAAATGTAAACAGAGCCATTAAACTTCAGAAAATAATGTCATTTCCTGTAGTCGTGATTCCTTGTATTTAAAGGAGAATCTGTTTAAACTCGGGGTTTAGATTTTTAACACCAGAATGTTTCTTTACACCAGGATCACAGATTTGGCTTTAAATTGGAACACATGACCCCAGTTTAACACCATGAAATGAGTATCTTCACCTTTGCACCAGTAAATTGCTGATCCAGGGCAAAATGACCTCTGCCATATTACGCCCCATTCCATTTTCTTTGCCTCACAACTGTTTTTTTTCCCCCTTACCTCTTGTAGTAAACCACTAGTGTGCCTGTTTCCATCTTTATTCAAACAAAACCTGCTGTCATTCATCTACCTCGTACACTCCGTTCTTCCTCGGACCACCGTCTTCCATCTGCTTAAATGTCTCAGCCAGGACTCTCGTCCAAACCCCTGGCTCACGGCTCTGCGTAGACAACTTGAAAGAAACCTGGGGACCCACCGTGAGGAGCCTCTGTACACCACACTGTGCAGCCAGAGACTGAAGGAGCTCTCTCAGCGTTTGATTGGGTCTGGTGAGACCGGGGGATGGGCCAAGTGCTTCAGCGGTGAAACAGCAGAATCTGAATCCCAGAGTGTGTTTGATTTATCTGAGTTGGGGACACAGAGGAAAAGGAAGGGCAGTTTTGCCAATGTGGAGTCAGATAGTGAAGAGATGGGACAGCAGAGTAAACGGATGAAGACAGATGATGATAATCAGTGTGTCACGTTGGAAGAACGGGATGTTAAAAAGGAGATGCCAGGAATATCAGAAAGTGATGCTGCAGCAGAAACTCCAACCCCAGACAGTTTGTGTGATGCCCTGCCTGAGCATATAAAGGTAAAAAATAACACTATGGGGAAGGGGATGCTTGCCCTCTCCGCACTGAAATCTTTCCACCACTTTCAACATTTTTTCCTTAAAGGAGCAGAAGTTGTAAAATGATGAGCTGGTTTACCATTTTTATGTTTGTTCAGGTCTGTGTTCTTCAGATAAAAGAATTGTTGGAGAGTCAGACAGAGGTAAAAAAACCTGTTTGTTTTTTTTCTTCTAGCACTGACTGTAAGTGACATTTAGTATTACTGTAATCAGTTTTTATCGTCTGTTTCAGTGGGACCAGAACTCCACAGATGTGTTCAAAGTGCTGAATGACTGTGACCCAAACCAAGTAGGCCCTCAACATTTTCTAGCTGCATTATTACTTTCTGCTTGTTTACTGTGAATGGAACTGATTATATATGTGAAAACAAAATATTAGATATATATGTCAGTGTGCTGCAACACGACAGCAGTACGAATAGTTTGGAATAGTTTAACAAAAATAGAAGGCATTTTAGAGCTGTTTTATTATGTTGCGTATTTCGGCTGTTACCATCTTTCTCCGGCTTAACATGACGAGTGAGGGGGGATCTGACAGGGAAACTGAGGACCTCACGTGCTCATTGGCTAACGACTTGTCAATCACAAGTCAGTAGCTGCTGAGCACACCCTGGATTATCCCCTTTTCTTACTCTTAGAATGACCAAAATTTACAAAATAAACTTAAGACTTTCTCCAATGTGACCTGAAACTAGTGATTCAGTTTCAGGTCATATTGGAGATCAAAGGCTGTTTTCGTTTGACTTTCATACAAGCAGAAGTCTTTTTGCCACCGCAAGAGTCGCCACTTCCTGCTCATTAAAAAGAACGCAGGTTAAATGCACTTAAGCGTTGGCTTCTCTTTGCAGACCCGGACTCTACATTTCATCTTTTATACTGTCTATGTAAGAAACTGATGACTAAGGGTAGCCCTAACGAATGCACTCCTTTAAATGGGGCCTTCATTTTCTAAATGAAATACTAAATTAAATATATACTAGTAATAACTTAAAAATGATTTAACATACCACTGAGACCAGCAAGACTTGAGACTGTTTAGGAAAGTATTTACAGAGATTGTAAATCAAATGAGCTGTTTAGGGTACTCCAGCACTGGTCTCCCTTTTCAGACCCCGAGGATATGTTCAGATATATATAATCTGTGGCTGTGATTGGACTGATCCCATGTCATTATCTGTCCTTTTTAGGTGGAGGTGTTATGCAGCATGCTGAATTTCCCAGACATACCTGAACAGATGCTGCCTAAACTGTGCAGCGGTGTTTTGGCCCTCTCTCCTGACCTCAGCTACAGCACTGCAGCAACACTCATCAAGACCCTCCTGCTGGAGAAGGTATGTCACTAAATATGGAAAACAAGCAAAATGTGCTGCTGTGTTTGATGCTGACAGGATATTATTTCTCCTCACAGGTGCTGTCCCTGTCAGAGCCGGCCTCCAGGTGTTTGGTTACCGCGGTGACATCACTGTGTAGCCGCTATCCCAGACCGATTTGCCATGCTTTAATTGGACCGGTGCTAGAGGAGGAGAACATAGGTAATGTAAAAGGAAAAGGTGAAGCTAAAACTGACTACAGGAATTAAATAATAATGTCCTTCATCCTTCTTTCTGATTTTGGTCAACTGCTTTAATACAGTCTGGTGTTTATAAGTACTTAGTCGGAGCAGTGTGACATGTCTAGAAGTGATGAACATATCTTATATATTCATGTCTTATGTCTGGCACATGTCTGATCTGCTCCATGAAAACAATCTATCATCCTTTCAGCACAGTAGTTACTCTTATTGTGTTGCTCTTATGTCTTAAGACTTTGTATTAAAAACAAACTCTGCAGAGAACCTGCTCAGCTCAGAAGCTGAACTTTTGGAGCGGGCAGACGCTTAGGTCCCCACATACTTACATTAGGACAGAGGCGATGTGCAGGAAGAAGGAGCAAGAAAAAATAACCATGATCTTTTACATGTTATAGTTTTTCTTCTGACTGGTTTATAGAAACATTTCTTCCACCTCTTTGAAACCAAATGAAATTTAATTTTGGTCCTGTTTATTCTCCGGCTTTATTTTTTATTGGGGTCATTTTATTCTGTTAGTGCCTTTAAACAGATTAGAATCTGAATATTAAGCACCCTGTAACACAGACATTGTGTCAGGTCTGCTGTATGTTGTAAGCCTTTTTCACAGCAGACATTTTGACTTGTCATAGTAGGACAATTGTAGTAAATGGAATTTAACCATCATTAATTTTTAGTATGCATGCCTGTGCTTTTTCCTTCTATGGAAAGGGCCTATCTGTTATACTCTGCAGTATGAGATAAAGCAAGGATAAGGTTTAAAGTGTAGACACTGGTAAGTGCGACGTGATTTAATTGCTCCCTATGCAATGTATAACTGCATAACTAATTTTCTTTTACAAAACCTGTGGTCAGGGCATGTGGGTGGCTGAGGGTGAGGAAGCTCTTTGTATTTGTTTCTTTAGGACGTCTTTGAAAATGAGATGATGAGATCTGTCCTTTCATTAAATTCAAACCTACACTCACCGGACACTTTATTAGGTACACCTTGCTAGCACCAGGTTGGACCCCCTTTAGTCTTCAGGACTGCCTTAATTCTTCATGGCACAGATTCAACAAGGTGCTGCAAACATTCCTCAGAGATTTTCATCCATACTGACATGATAGCATCATGAAGTTGCTGCAGATTTGTCGTCTGCACATCCATGATGTGAATCTCCTGTTCCATCACATCCCAAAGATGCTCTGTTGGACTGAGATCTGGGGACTGTGGAGGCCATTTGAGGGCAGTGAACTCATTGACATGTTCAAGAAACCAGTTTCAGATGATTTGAGCTTTGTAACATGACATGGTCAGCATCAATATTCAGGTAGGCTATAGTGTTTAAACTGTGCTCAATTGCTACTAAGGGACCCAAACTGGGGTCCGAACTGTTGATACAAGGCAAGATGGATCCATGATTTGATGTTGTTTACGCCAGTTTCAGACCGTCCAAATGTTGCAGCAGAAAGCGAGACTCATCAGGCAACTTTTTTCCAATCTTTTATTTTCCAATTTTGGTGAGACTGTGTGAATTGTACTCTCAGTTTTATGTTCTTTGCTGACAGGAGTGGCACCCAGTGTGGTCTTCTGCTGCTGTAGCCCATCTTCTTCAAAGTTCGACGTGTTGTGCTTTCTGCAGATCTTGGTTGTAGCAAGTGGTTATTTGAGTTACTGTTGCCTTCCTATCAGCTCGAAGCACTGTGGTCTTTCTCCTCTGACTTCTGGCTTCAACAAGGCATTTTCACCCAGAGAACTGCCGCTCACTGGATATTTTCTCTTTTTCAGACCATTCTCTGTAAATCCTAGAGATGGTTGTGTGGGAAAATCCCAGTAGATCAGCTGTTTCTGAAATACTCAGACCAGCCCATCTGGCACCAACAACCATGCCACGTTCAAGGTCACTTAAATCACCTTTCTTCCCCATTCTGATGTTCGATTTGAGCGTCAGCAGGTCATCTTGACCATGTCTACATGTCGAAATGCATTGAATGCTGCCTGCTGTGTGATTGGCTGATTAGATATTTGCGTGAATGAGCTGTTGAACAGGTGTACCTAATGAAGTGGCCGGTGACTGTATTTATGACAGAAAGTAATGGAAAACATAAAAACTCTCCTTTAAGTATATGTAGAGCAAAGAAAGCACTTTAAGGACAGCATATCCATATTCTCCACCTATACACAAGAAGCACAATCCTCTTTATTTTGAAGGTCGAATATGAAGTAGCAGAGTCCCTAAAATGCCCTTTACATTCAAGAAGCCGCACCTGACCTTTTAGAGTTCAAAGAAAATATTAAAGAGCCAGGTCACTGCTCTTGACAGGCATAATTAACTGTCACTGCTTCTTTTACTAGCCTCAAGGGGAGCGTGCATTTGTGTTGATTAAAACCCGATCCCCATCATTAAAGTAAGACTATTTAGTCTTTGGTTTTCAAAGCAGCTACAAGTCAGGGTAGCGGATGACAAATGAAATGCAGGGGGGTCCATTACAGTATAAAACACACTGCAGCCATTTCCAGCACTCCTGTTCTACACAAGGAAATAGACCTTGATTGGAAGCTGATGAAAGATGAAGAGTCAATATTCAGATCTGGATTGCCTGTGATTTATAACCTCTTCTCAAAATGACCAGATGTAAAACAGGTGCGACCTAAGCGGGAGTTATTGACTGTGTCTGCTTCAGGTGTTGATAAAGGATATGGAGAGAATATGACCCGCTCCCTCTTCTGTGTAGGATAATGAGGCTGTGTGCAATGCTGGTTTGCTTGAACCAGTGAAGTGCAGTGCAGGGCTTTTCCATCAAACAAGAAATCAAATCTGTGGGAGAAGATTGGAAACCTACAAGAAGCTTGTTGTACAATTAATTGCCATGACTGAAGCTATGACTCAGAGATGCACTTTGATCTGAAACATTGCATTTGACATGCTGCATCTCTGTATACAACCTAGTAAAAGACATGATTTTAGATTTTAGATTTGATTTGTGTGCTTTGTAACTTAAATGCCCCCCCCCTTCTCGCACTTTAAAAGAAATCATGTTTCAGTATAACCCCGCTACAGCGGAGTGTCTCAGTTTAGACAAATTACACATAAGTGTTACACAGGAGTGTTTTGTCCTAATTTTTCTTTCATATTTCTGTATTTTGAAATTATTTGTCAGAGCAGTAGACAGCTGGCTCACATAATGACTAACACTGTTAACAGCTTGTCTTGATCAGTGAAGTACAATACACTGGAAAATGCTCCATTTATTAAGGCAAATGTGTCTGAAAAAAATTGTATGTCTCCAGCTTATTCATTTTATTGTGATCTCCATATGTTATGCGCAGTATTGCCTTGTAAATAAGAATGCTTTTTGTCATTAGTGTCTATTTTAGATCGAGCTCTGCTTTATGAGCAGCACTAATTTTTCAGTAGATTGTGCCATCTTGTAGATTTTGTACTAATGATCTTCTGCACCTTAAGCTATTTCTGCAGTACAATTGTGTCTGAATGATCTGAGTGATGCAAGGACAGTTTACCAATTTCCATTGCTCCCTTATTGCATTTCAGATCAATAATGGACCAGTTTCACACTGATCACTGAGTCTTGTGTGCCAGTCATTCTGGATTTAGTCTACAATAGAAAGTGTAGTGCATACAAATGTGTGCACTTAAAGTAAATATCTTTCTACATCGTGATTCAAACTGTAATTACTATAACCAGCTTTATGACTCGGTGTGTCAGCATCCTGTACATTAACCTTTAATGCCATTAGACTTTTAGTACAGACATGCTACTTGCAGCTTTGCACATTAAAGGCTCCCCTTTCGGCTTGTGGAGAGCAGAACCAAATAAACATTTTTGTCACACTGAAAAGCAAGCAAGAGCTTCACATTTTGCAGGGGAATTTATGAGCGACTTTACCCCTCATGTAACCTGACATGCTCTGAGCATGTGATAGAGTAAATTTGCATCGAGCAGCTGCTTTTCTCACCGCTACAATGTCTCTGCTTTTCCAACAGCAAGAGAAACTTGGTGATATCTGCTTCTCTCTGCGATATGTTCCAACTGCTGGCAAGCTGACCGTGGTCATCCTTGAGGCCAAAAACCTGAAGAAAATGGATGTGGGAGGCTTGTCAGGTGAGGAGAATTGAAAGGGTGTGCATATGTGCCCACTGGCTTTTCGTCTGACAGGGCCTTTGTCTGTAATTATACATGAACTGCAGCACTCACTTTGCCTCTCCTACAACAGTGCAAGTTTTTCTTCCTCTTTTCAGCAAGCGCCCAAACACATACCTGATCATGATTGCATTTTGCACCAAAAAACGACCTTAAGAAACTGCTAATGTTTTGTTAAAAGAAACTCTGTGTAACCTCAGAAAACCGTTATTGATAACACCCACAACCATTAAGTGAAATGCTGCCACCTTTCTGTAGCTCACATTTAAGAGGAGCTCATCCTCACAATGACGAGTATAACGACAACAAAGCTGACTTGGATATGACAAATCCATAAATGCTAGAAACATGTTGTGTAGCTAAGTTACAGCTACCCCCGTGTGTTAGTTCTGACTATAGAAAGCAAATGTTCATTATACATCTTCGCTTTGTGCCATTACATGATTTACTGAAGGCTAAAATCAGTGTTGTCTGACATTATACGTAAGTTAATATCATGGATCACATTAGCCAACTACTAAGACATGATTTTGTTAGCGATAACATTAGCAACGAGATATGGTTAGCCAGCTAACTGTAACCAGGGACGTGATATAAGGAGGAGACATGGCACTGAAAGAATCCTGAATAGAAATCTACAGGAAAATTCTGAAATGCTAAAGATGGCAGTTGTCTCCTCGCCAAAGAACCAATTACCAGCCAAAGCAGGAAACATATTAGCCAATCATGTTGTGAAACTATCTGTGGAGTTTCTCAGTCATCCAGGTCATGGTAGTCTCGAGTGCTTGAAAAGAAGGCAACTGGACTTCCTGTTGTTCGTGAAGACATTTCACCTCTGAGGTGGAATGAGGAGTAAAGGAGGCCATCTACATCCACTGTGACCATCGCTGAACAGAGGCAGTGGCAGCTTATGACACCAGCCATCAGCCACCTACAATGCAGTCTTGAGATCCTTTCCCAGGTGTTTCAACCCCCGCTCACATGGTGGTGCTGCGGGGCAATATCTTGCAGAGGTTTCACACCTTGGCCGTGCTGAGGACCAGGTCCAAGGGAACAACCCCCACTAGGGGTTAAATACCTGGGACTCAATTGTTTTAGAACTGAAATGTCTTCACAGAACAAAAGAAGTCCAGTTCCAGCTTAGTTACCAGTTAGCTCTTATTCACTTGAGATAGTGTTCAGCTACTTTATATAACGTCTGTGTGATCTAATCTTACCTAACACTGGCCAGATGGAAATAAAGTTCATGACTGGATTTCATCCCACAAACTAAACAGTCCCTCCATGAATCAATTCAATTCAATTCAATTTTCAATTCAATTTTATTTATATAGCGCCAAATCACAACAACAGTCGCCTCATGGCGCTTTATATGTTAGGGTAAAGACCCTAAAATATTGGACAGAGAACCCCAACAATCAGACGACCCCCTATGAGCAAGCACTTGGCGACAGTGGGAAGGAAAAACTCCCTTTTAACAGGAAGAAACCTCCGGCAGAACCAGGCTCAGGGAGGGGCAGTCATCTGCCGCGACCGGTTGGGGCTGAGGAGAAACAATCAAATGTCCTGCTAATGTTGACCATCACTTCAGCAGTTTCTGTCACATCTTTTGGATTTTTACTCAAAACTCAATCCAAGTCACATGCTGTTAGAAGCAACTGAGAGAGTCATGGACGGTCTCATTTTTTAAGTTGCGTTACAATCCAATAAAAAGGACTGTTGTCAAATTGGTTGCTATGACTCAGAGATGCACTTTGATCTGAAACACTGCATTTGACATGCTGCAACTCTGTTTGGCACCTAGTAAAAGACATGACTTGATGTGTACCCTTTGTAACATAAAGGCATCCCCCCCTTCTCTTTGGTCTTTTTGTTTTTAATGTTTTTTTGTTTTTGTTTTTGTTTTTTTAACTCTACCTATTTTGTCTCTCATAAAACAAATTGCATTCGGGTATAACCCTGCTACTGCTGAGTTTCTCAGTATAGACAAATTACGCAGCAACAAAAGAGTGTTTTCCTCCAATTTTTTTTTTTTTTTTTCCAGCATTTTTAAATTTTTGGAAAGAAGAA
>VVAS01049869.1:0-11070 GCA_015103295.1 Ptychochromis oligacanthus
AGTACAGTTAAACATACAGCTAGGCAAATCATTTCTCCAATAATTCAATTAAAAATGCGTCAATACCACAAACACAGTCATAACATCAAGTTTAGTGCCTTGAATTAGCTCAGGTGAAGTCTTGAAGACGACTATCAGCTTCAGCTGTCTGAGTAGGCATCCACCAGTCAGCTTTAAGCCTTCATTAAGTTTAAAAGCCTTATTTATAATTAAAAGGTTTATTTATTTCTGCAAAGTTGGGCATTTTTAACATATGAGTTAATGAGGACTGACTCGCTTTTGAAGCTTCAGGTGGACACTCGAGGAACTGCCGTTTTTGCCACTTTGTTGGCTTCACTTTTCAGCCCTGGAGGGTGCAGCTTGGCAGGGCTGAGCTACAGTATACACATGCACACAGAACAGAGTGGCCACAGTGGACCAGATAAGCCATCCGCTTCAACTGCATTCATAAAAACAGGGTTGTGTGACTGTGTGGTTGTGTTTATTTGTGCTTCAGAACATAACCTCATTGCAACAATCAAAAAGCAGTATTTTATTTTTCTGATTAATTGTTTTGTTTGCACAAATACCGCTCCCACTCTTCATTCTCTATCCTCCTCACTGTCCACTACTCTCTTTGTCAGTGGGTAAACGAGGATGTGGGCCCAAGTTTAAATGCATTTACAACCAGTAACTGTAGTATACCTTAATATAAGCAAACAGCTTTTTATGAGCTATTGTGGCCATTGACCATGAAATGACCGAGAAAGGACTGGTTGAAATGCTGCAAGAGCTTGACTAGTCAGAAATTATGAGCATAGCAAGTCCCACTGAGAGTTCCTGAACTTTCAGAAAGCAGTACCCCCTGAGCAAAATCCTATTGAGGGCAAAGAAAAGGGTTTACAATCCCAGGGGAGAGTTCGGTGTAAATGTTCTTTTAGTCTTATCTTGTAATAACAGATATATTTTCTGTGTTCTCAACTGAGAGTTGATTTTCTGATGGAGTATTAGATTAATATATCGACTGCTTTGTGCAGATGACTCAGTTCCTGGACACATTTATTGAAATTTATTATTACACCAGTTCAGTCTGGGCAAAGGTTCTTTAAATAAATGGGATGAGTCGTTTTTGCCAGTTGGATATGAATTGCCTCAGGGATGAAGGCCTTAAAAACTGTGGAGATTGTCAGCTTAATATTCAAAAACACATCAGGACTTTATAAATACTTTATGAAACTCATTATAAAAACACTGTTCATGTAGATATGAGCCAGTTTGCTTCATTTACTACCTTCAAATTGGATTTCTGAGAATATCTGGAACTGTTAATTTTGCATCTAAAATTTTTTCCCTTGTGTCAATCATGCTCATCCCATCCTACTCCTCCCCTCCTTTTGTTCCAATTGTTTTATCTCAAATTTACGCTCCTCCCATCTTCATAACCACGTCTTTGTGAAGCTAAACTGTCTGCTGTGGAGAGCAGTAACTGCATGTGCAGGACGCCATGCAACATGACCCGCTACAATAAAGAGTTATCCATGGTCAAAATCCCCAGCAAGACCTCAGCCCGTTACTTGCAGAAGAAGTTCAACAAGTCGGAGAAGTACATCTCGTGAGTAGACAGCTCTTCTTATCATTGTGTTAGCACAAAACACTTCTCAGTGTAAAGTGTTGTTTGGCTTGTTGTTGCAGATGGCTAAAATCTAAATGAGCCAACGCTCTTATAAGGTGTTGTAGGTGCATAAATGCCAAAAATGGGTCATTTTAGCCCATTGGTAGGTGGTTGCTACCATGATGACGTTATAATATATCATGTCTAATTCAGCTTTTGTGGATATAAATTGGATGTTAATATTTTGAAAATTAAAATGACAGTAAGCTTTCATAAGGTGTTGAAGCAGCATAAAGGCAAAAAAACAGGGCATTTTCGCCTGTTGCTAGGTGGTTACCGGGCAACCATAATATATCATGCATAACTGAAGTTTTGTGTATGTAAATTAGATGTTATTGATATCAACTAAAATTGATGTGATGCTTTTACTGGGTGTTATAGGTGCATAAATGCTAAAAACAGCATTTTAGCTTGTTGCTGGGTTGCTGCTAGGCAACACGATGACATAAGGTGATAAGAACCTTCAGGGGCCTAAGATGTACCCTTGTGCCAAGTTTGGTTGCTTACCTCCTGATCATGTAGGAGGAGTTGGCGGACAAAGAAATATATAAATAAACACACAGACAGACTTGTATTGTAGTAAGATGGCCTGCAGGTACAAAAATCCTGAACTAGCAGATGATGCTGTGATACTGTTTGCAATCTCATATATATCTTTAACTGTAATTAAACCCATTGCACTAATTTCTAATATAATATAAAATGCATGAATATGGTTTTTGGTGAATCATTTGAATTTTTCATAAATGTTGTAATGTATAACCAGACATTTGTGGCTACTTGTAATGATATACAAACAGCTTTTATGGGTTCATCATGTGTTTCTGAAATGGAATAACTAAAAAATCAACCAGTCTTTTGGAAACACAATCCATTTTGCAAATCACTGATGGAATTAAAGGCTTTTCTACTGTAACAGTCTTGATTCACATGTATGCATATGAGTAAAAGCAGTGAAATTTTAAAACAAGGTGAAAAAAAAAGCCTTTATAAATGTGGACAAATGTGTTGAGCTGAGAATGTTTTTTAAAGCATATTGCTAAACCACCAGCGCCAGAGGTTGGTCTTTACTTTGCCTTATGAGTTAAGCATGCAAAGGAGATGCAGGCAAGAAATGAAAAAAAACAAACTCCACATTGAGAGGATTGGTACAAAAGTGAGTTCAGCAGTTTCTCCCTGCCGCTTACAAGCACTGCCGCTTACAACTACTGGGCCTCTCTTCTGTCCTCATTGTTTGCTATACATAGGCCTTTATGTGAAGTTTGTAGATAGCTGGGATCTTTGACTAGCTGTGGCAAGCTGCGCCAGTGGAACAAGCAAATTATTGCTGGCACCAATGGAGCAACAAGACTGGCCAGAGAAACATGACCATTGTGTGCTCCTCCACACAATGGTCATGTTTCTCTAGTCACTCTTGAAAGTTTTTAACGTGAAGTGACATTTATTACGACAAATGAACCTTATTGTACCTTTTGCAGAGACAACATCTTGGTGCTGGATGTGTTCTTTGAAGCTTTGAACTACGAGACCATTGAGCAGAAGAAAGCCTATGAGGTGGCAGGCTTGCTGGGTAGGTTTGTTCAGCAGTCCCCTTGATTTCCAAACCTGGATCCACCCTGTCTCATATACAAAACAAATAGAACACATTTATAAAAACTTTGCCTTGCATCCAAAAAGCAAATGTTTGTTTTATGTACAAGCCTTAAAAATGTGATTTGTCTCACACTATGATTTATTCATGAAAGTGGCCCCTTGCATTTTTCATACAATATATATTGTTTACTTGATTCATAGTTAAGTAAAGAAAAATGTTGCTTTTCTTAGATATGGTATATTTATGAGATTTTTTTTTCTATTTCAGATCTATATAGGATGTTAGTCATGGCTATGTTACTGATTATTCATTGGAAATAGAGCACCCTGACTTAATAAGATAATTTAGAGATGCCTCATTGGACGGTCAACTGACCTACTAAAAGTTGGAGTAAATGCATGTCCTGCATTTTGCTTAGATTTCTTGTCACTTCCTGATGATATACCGATAATATACACTTTAGAGTGGGGCGCCTTTCTAATGAGCAAGTTGCTATTGTGTGAGTCAGATCCGCCCGCTGTTAGTCATTTTCTAAAAGTTCTATTTCAAAACACTAAAATGCAGTTGTTGCCATTGTAATGACTCTTCAAGATCTATGAAATCCTCTGTCTCAGTGCAACAAATTGCAGTGCCATCTGATCAGCCTTCAAACCCATAGATCTGTCAGTGCAGCTGGACTTTCTGGGTCACATCTTTTATTTCACCAGTAGCAACACGCCTCTTGCAATTTTTAACACCAGGCTGTTTTCACCATGAAAAAATGTCTTTCTTTCTGCCTGTCTGTGCCAGTTATCCGGACCTATGTGCTGCAAGTAAATCAAATGAAGTCTTTTCCCTGACCATGACACAAAGATCTCTAGAAAAAAAAAAATGCTCTCAATCTCTCTTGGTGTGTCTGTACCTGTGTCCTTCCACAGGTGATATTGGTGGCCAGATGGGTTTGTTCATTGGAGCCAGCATCCTCACCATCTTAGAGCTGTTTGACTATGCTTATGAGGTCAGTCTCAAATTTCAGTTTTTACACTTCTACTCTCATATACCCGTTGAAATGGCTAATTAATTCTGTACATCACCCCTGCTCTCCCGGTTTTTGTTGCGTAATAAAGTTTAATGATTCTTGTTTTTTGTTTTTTGGTTTTTGGTCGAGCACTGACCATGAATGCCGACAACAGATACAAATGTCACAGATACAAAGGCAGATTAAAAGCTAAATTTACTCCCGAGCTGACTGAGATAAAGGACTGTGGGATGGTACTTTTCCATTACCTTTACTCTATTGTGCAGCTTTTTTTAGAGCTTCTCATGTTGCTTTCGGCTGCACAGGGTTCTGATAAGCACATAATAGTCTTTGCCTCCCCTAGGGTTTTAGAAATACACAGAAAAAGTCATTTTCAAGAGGTTTTTTTATTTATTTATTTATTTTTTTATTTTAATGACCATAAAGAGTTATGGGGATAAGAAAGCCTCATGTCGCTGACATAAGCATTTCTAAAGCAACTTTTAACAGCTTTCATGCTGAGATTATTGTAATGTCATACTTTATTGCCACATTTCCCACCTAATTGTGTCGTTACTTTGAAATCAAATGTTTCTTTACAGTCAGTAATTACAAGAAGAGCTCTTGGAGATCTTCTGTAACAGTCCGAATCAAGTGTTTCGGATTTTTATTTTCTGGTCTGCAGGTGGTGAAAGACAGACTACTGGACTTACTAAGCAGAGAGGAGGAGGAGGAGAGTCATGGAGAGGATGTGGTAAGAGTAGCCTTTAACCCTTTTCTTGTTAGTCTTCTTCACTGAAAGCTCTTTGGAAGTGGGGCGCGTAGATTCAGAATAATTTCACTCACTCTGATCATGCATATCAAACCGTGCCCTATTCCTACTCCTCCACATAAGCATGTAGAAAAAGTACCGAAGCAAGCCTAAGACTGTGTGCTGACCATAACATGGCAATCTGGCAGTAAAGCTCGGCTCCTAAAGAGACGTCTTGATGAATCCAAGCAGCAACGAGCACTCTATTGGGTGAACTAATGTCTCTTGAATAAACAAATACATGAAAATCAGATCCTAGTTAAGTCAACCAAACCAGAAGTGACAGTATAGGGAGGAGGGTGAAGTTGATGGAGAGAGCTGTTGCAGCAAATTTAAACAAGGGTATCTGCAGAGTATTCGGTGAGACTTATAAGATTGTATTTGCAGCTGTGACACCTGTATGGATTTGATTATTTGACTTTTTAATTTGCTAAATGATTTCATTGCCATTTAAAATAGATTAAGAAATAGATTTAACAAATTAAGTAAGTTAGCTGTTACTTGCCTTTGATAAAAGGCATGCTTTTTGTCAAAATATTAGCTGTTGCACCTTATTAAAAACAGTGGTCCAGTGGTTAGGACTTTCTCCTCACAGAAAAAAGGTTCCTTACATTCCATACATAATTTAAATTTTGCTGCCATCCGGTTTAAGTTCATCTCCTTGTGCACTTCCAGGACTTCTGCTGAATTTTAGTCACTCCCTTTAATTCTTGTTATGACCAAAGGCATGTGCACATGCCATTTGCGGTGACACTATAAATCTCAAACCTGCACAGAGAGCAAACATCAACTTCTTTGTCAGTCTGACTGAGCCTTTACGTTGAATCACTGTGTATGAGATCAGATCAGGATACCCGACCTAAATTTCGGTGCATGTCATGCGTTATTGTGTGTATGTGCTGACACACGGCAAATTCAAAATGCAGGAGAAATTGGCCACACCAGAAGAATTTAGTTCACTTTTACTTCGTCCTTTACTGCACAGGACATTCAAGTTGAAAGCTCACTGTGTTGACACAGTGCAGGACATCCAAAGTTTATCATGGATGATCAGAACGGGACTTTTACAGAGGAATCCAAACTACAACAGGAGTGCTGTAGGTTTCCACAGGTACACAAAGAGGAACATAGCTCTAAATTAAAATCAAGGAGAGTTTTTGCTTTTTATGGGTGAAGTAGCAAAACTTTTTGATCAGATATTTTAGGGGCTTTACCATAACATATAAAGCGCTGTGAGGCGACTGTTGTGATTTGGCGCTATATATATAAAATTCAATTGAAATGAATTGAACCTTATATAGTTATGCTAATAATTCAGTTTACTCATTTAAGATACTAGAAGGTACTCTACCTTGTATGTATACTCTTGCGTTGCCACTTTATAGAGTAATCTAATCTGTGGACTTGCTTTGGACTCTTTTTTTCCCCAGAGTTCCTGTGACCCAGTGGCAAACCACTCAGAATCCATCAGCCACACAGTGACAGTCCCCCTGCAGACGACGCTGGGCACCCTAGAGGAGATTGCCTGCTGAAGCTGTTCACCCCTTCCCCTCAGAGCAACACATATCTGGCAGCTGCCTCCACTAGGTGGCGCTACATCATTTGCTACGGCATCCTGCAGGACCTTAATAAGGGAGGGGAGGAGACGAGGACAAGAACACGGGTTGGTCTAAGGACAGCGCTCCGCTCTGTCACACCCCCCTGTCTGAGGCACTAATGGGGATGAAGGAGCTGTCAGCTGGACTTATCAGCACTTTCTGTCACCCTGCACTGTACTGTAGTGGGAGGGTGGCCTCTGCTGTGCCAAACCCACGGTGGGGTCTGAGACTCCACATGCACGCACACAGAAAATCAGTGACTGGGTGGGACAATTACCCATAAAGGGGACTCATCCCTGTGCAGCATATTTATGTGAAAAAAAAACACATTCATATGTTGCTCACTGCCAAATGAACTGTAAAAAATTGGTTTTGACTGTCCAAACTGCATGCGTCAATCTAACTTGCTCTCTTTGCTGATGCATACGCTGGACTGCAGTGTTGCTTTACTCTCTATGTGTGCCATTTGTCTCTCCATCTGCAGCACAGGCCTGTGATAAGGGCCCAGGTGAGATACTGAATTTCGAATGTACAGATTGAATATATGGTTGTTTAAAATCATAGTTCAAGGTGTGACCAAATCATCTCTGAAAATCTATTCTAATGAGCAATTTATCATTTCTTACAACATTATTACAACTATCATCTTTGTGGTAGAAGGAGCTGGTAATGTATGAGAAAGAAAACACCTTAATATTTTTTGTTTTGTTTATTGAAAACAATATGAAATCAGAATATTTTGCAGGCCGCGTTTTGCCTATTCTTTTAAACTGTCAGTTTCTGTTTAATCAGTTTACTAGAAGACAAGTTTGCTGCGTGAGTTGTGCGGTGCTGAGCTCTTCTTTACAGGCATCTTTAAAAGGATGTCTTACGCTAACGTTTAATTTATGTGAATAAAGGACTTGCTTCTGGCTGCTGCACTTCACCAGAGGATTTATTTGCCTGCCAGACAGCAAGCCTTGTACAAAACGCTGTAGTAAATGAATATGGCCAGGGAGTTGTTAAACCATTATTTCATTAAGAGAATGTCAGGGTGATATTTTGGACAGCTATTACCATTTTATCAAGGATGGCATCATTTTGTCCTCCGCCAAAAGAAATCCCCAAGCTTAACAATTTTAAAATATTTTCATGGTTATAAAAATGATTACAAAAGCACCATGAGGAGCGTTTGGCCAGGATGTTTGTTAGGATACAGGGTCTGCTGTGTTATGGTGTAAATAATTGTGTTTGTTTTCTCTCTATCGCTTTCATACAAACGGGTACCATGCAGAGATGCCTGAAGCAAAATCTTATTTAAAAGAACTTTGTTAAAAAAATCAACTCTAGGTTCACAATTGACTACATATGTCACATTTCTTTGATAATATTACTCATTCAGCAGTTCTAAGTAGGCGAATATGTTATTGAGGTAGTTGAATGTTGTGCTAAAAATGAAGGACCCATGCTTTTCAGTACAGGTTTAGCTGAACCTTCAGTGTCCTCAGAAACAACCATTACATCGTTGTGGCTTCACACCAAAAGCGTTTGTGATACTACTTGGAAGATTTAGTGTATCTGAGTTTTTTTTTTATTTCTAGTCATGATCATCCTGGCATGGTCTCTGTCATCATGGTAATGTACATTACAGGTAGGAATGAATTCAAGTGCTTTGTTAGACTGTTTGAATTATGATTTCCCATCTGTGGCTCAACCTGCTGTCTGTGTGTCATGTTGTGGCTTCAGACGAACACAGTCCTCAGCTAACCTGCAGGGGGGAGGGCAAATGTGTCTCTCCTCTCTTGTTGGCACTGATTCTGGCTGTTTCTTCTGTCTACATCAGCTTCAGTTGTTATTGGAGGACAGCGTTTTCTCATTTTGTGATGCAGCATACAGTGTGTGTTTTTAATGTGAAATGATTAAATGAAAAACTTGTTTTGCAGTGGCTGGGGTGTTTTTGTGGTGAGGGTGAGCAAGACAAGCCTATTTGAGTATCACCCTTGAACAGCAGGGACACTTAAAGTGCTTTACAAAGGCAAGAAGCAAGAAACAGAGCAATATAACAAGGCTTAGTCTTTAGCCACTCTTTCTGGAAATGAAAATGAGTATAACATTAGTTCAGGCAGCTGCAAGCTCAGATGAAATTACATCAGATCAGCTGATCTCAACACCAGCTTTGCAACAGGCTTCCACCACAGTTCCTTCTTTTAATGCTGGATCTGACTGCTCTCCCCAACTAATACTTTCCAAATGGTGTAACGAAGTCCAAGAACAAAGCGACACCTGCTACAGTCCTGTTGCCTTGTAACCTTTTTTGCAACCCACATCCACCCTGCTATTTCTGTAAATTTAATCGCTGATTTGTCAAAAGCACTTACTAAGTGTATGAGAGTAAAGTTACCTGGGGATATCATGAAATCTTGATTCATCTGCATACTTATGGTAATATATTTTGTTGCTGTCCATAATCTGAGCTTGTTGTAATGTGCAATGCTAAGTAGTTGTTCTTAGCTGTGTAAGTTATTGTGAGATGTGGAAAGTTACCTCTGAGTGGCCTTAAGGACATTCTGAACTTCTCTTAGATAACACTAATAATAATAATAAAACAAGAAAAAGACGAATGAGATACTGCAAGCAACCTGACATCCATCCATAGCTTTTCTAACATTTATCCGGGCACAGGGAGCAGTAAGTTGTGCTGCCCTCACTCTCCCTGCCAAAACCTACAGCTCTTCCTGGGGGAAACTGAGGCAATCGCCTCAGCCAAGAAACATAATCTCTCCTGCATGTCCTGGGTCTGCCCTGAGGTCTCCCCCCTGGTTCCACATGCCTGAAACACTTCACCTGAGATCTGTCCAGGAGGCATCCTGGACAAATGCCCAAACCTCTTTAACTGGCTCCTTTATTGCAGGAGCAGCAGCACTGCTCTGAGCTGCTCCTGAATGACTGACTGAGTTCCTCAGCTTGTCGCTAAAGGTGTACCCGGGCATTTTTCAGAGAAAGTTCATGTCCAGAGTTTCTCGTGGCCATAGGTGTGGTTAGAAACTTAGATCAACCAATGAATTGTCATCTTCGGCTTCAGGCTAAGCTCCCACTTCACCACAGCAGACCACTACAGCGATCATGGCTGTGAGGACTGCACTGAACAGCCTGTCC
Source organism: Ptychochromis oligacanthus (assembly GCA_015103295.1). Classification (NCBI taxonomy): domain Eukaryota; kingdom Metazoa; phylum Chordata; class Actinopteri; order Cichliformes; family Cichlidae; genus Ptychochromis; species Ptychochromis oligacanthus. Next base: position 9,787 of record VVAS01049869.1, read on the forward strand.
TTCTTCCTCACTCATAAACAAGAACTGAGATGCTTCAACTCCTCGACTTAAGGCAACCGCTGACTCCCAACCTGGAGCAGGAAATCCACCCATTTGGCTGAGACTGATGGCTTCAAAAGTGCTAATCTCTCACCCCAGGTACTTTGCATTCATCTGCAAACTGTCCAAGTGCATGCTCGAGGTCACTGCTCAACAGGACTACAAGAGCAAAGTTCTGGAGCCCACCAGCTGGACACATTCTGTCCCTTGGCTGGGCCAAGAAATTTTGTCCATGAAAGTTATCAACAAGATCAGTGACAAAGGCCAGCCATATACTCCAAAGCTCAGTTGCACCTAGACAGCTCCTACAGAAAGAACAGAAGAAAATCAAGCCATGCTTGACGAGGTGCTGACATCTGTGCAACATGCACTATCGTCAGAAAAGTTCCTGTATTCAGCCTCAAATGATTACAGCAGCTTGAAGAGTGGAGGAGTCACACCACAGCAGCAGAAAAATCCACTTGGAAACTGATTTAGCTCACTGGTCAGATTTGATTAGGCATAACTACTTTTAAGAAAATTTAACACTGGCAGTTGTAAAGTGCCCTGGAACTCAGTGAGAGTATGTGATATCCTTTGTGGTTTCACACTTGCAGACATTCAGTTTTTAATTTTTTCTCTTGTTACATTGAATGAAAGAAACCTTATTTAACATACAAAATACCAACAACTGGGTTTCATGCAGATGCCAGCGATAAAAGACCATATGAAATAGCTATCATAGTAAAGTGTTTACTTATTTCTTCTAAAAAAAAAATTAATTCTTTAATAGATGGTTAATGTCATCTGAAAAACGTAGCTTAATTTAGTTTAGTTCATTTTATGTTTATTTAAAAGGGACAATGCATATTAGTTAACATGAGCACTTAAATTCATAATGTAAATATGCCAGATTTAGCCATATGGCAAATTTTCATCTGCAGTCCCTGGCAGGTTGATGGCATATAAAATTTAAATAACCCTTCAGTCGTTCAAACATAACCACTTTAACATGTGGGAAGAAAAGTAAATAGAATAGACTGAATAGTCTCAGTATTACTACCTGTAAAAAATAATGTAACAAATCTGATTCCAATTTAAGTTTTTAATCTGTACATAGCATGATATTAATGTTTACATAACTATGACTACCAAATGCTACAGGTAGCACATGGTCTGCCACAGAGCATGAGAAAATGTGTGTCTGCTGCATCTGTGTCCCTCTCCTGATGATATTGTACCTGGCCTCTTTTTATATTATATGAT
>VVAS01049884.1:0-10251 GCA_015103295.1 Ptychochromis oligacanthus
CCCCTCTAACATCGCTCCCACTCCCCCCCCCCCCCCCCCCCAAAAAAAAAAAGAAAATTGAACTGCCACCATGATACAGAATGGGTACAACTTAACACCTTTGCAAAGCAGCAGCTGACAGGAGTGCTGAATGACAAAAACCGAGCTCTGCAAATCTTCAGCCTGCATAGATCAGCAGGTTTTCATATAACAGATATTTTGTTTCTCCTTCACGGTTTAGCTTTCCAAATAATGGTGTGGGGTCAGGTAAAATGGGTCTGTTTGGTTTCTGTCAGCATGGAGCTGATAATGAATTTTGCCATGCTATCTCCTGCTGCTAACCAGACAGCAGGATATGATTAGCGCACCAGAGGCCAGGCTTACACAGCAGCAAGGTGATGATGGCTCTGTGTGTTCCTGGCACACGCAGAGCTTCACACAGACATCTAGTTGCTCCTGGAAAAGGCACAGAAGATTCTCATTTGAATTACACAGATAAAGGCAGCAACGAAACTTCAAGTACATGGGCACAATTTGCAAATGCACATTATTTTTACTGTTAAATTCTGCTCAATTCCCAGTATATTTGGCGTTAACAAAAAATTCTGAATATGCTGATAATAAGAAGCGTGACAAAACACAAAGACTAGTGTTGCAGTGTTGTGATGTAGCAAAGGCCATATAGAATCTGAAGGATTCATCCACTGAAAGAGCAAGAATGAATCTACAACAATGACACTGTGCAAATAAAACGAGTTTTAATTCAGGGCATAGCGCAGGCTAGAGGAATATGCTGAACCAGCCTTGATCCTAAAATGTCACTGTTAATCCAAAGCACCTTGAAAATATCTATCAATATTTTCAAGGTGCTTTAGAACAAAGTGTCTGATGAATTAATGAACCGACTAATATGAACGTTTGTTGAAGAAGCGGTGAAGTATAGCTGTATGTTTCCTGTAAAAAGACTAGTGCAGGCAAAACAAATGCGTTTCAGTTGTTTGGACTAAAATGAGACTTAGTGGCAGTTCTTGGGCAAATGAAATCTCACAGCATGACACCTCTGAGACCGCTCTGAGGCGAAACATGAAACAAGAAAGCCTCAAGCTCAAAAGACACGAAAATAAGTCAGTTGGAGTTCTGCGTTTTCCTAACAGCACCTCCTAATTTGATGTTTTAAATTAAATCTGTAGGCTATGTGACAGCTGTTTGATGCGTTGATGGTGTTTATATGGATTTACAATAGCCTTAATCTTCACTTTTTTATGGAGGCTTTCAGCAGCTTGCATTTCCATAGCAAAACATCACAGCTGATTGTTTGCTCAAAACAAGTGAACTGAGTAATATTACCTGTGCTGTGAGTTATTTTAGGTAACAGCCGGTAGGGAGACAACAATCAGAGTTTTTAAAAAAAAATGGTGTCTTTAATGCATGGGGGTATGGATCCCATCACATTAATGGCTCCAAAGGTCAAGAGCAGCCAAGGCAGCTAGATATAGATCCTCGTAAAGCACATCAGTTGACGGGGAATAGCCTTGGTAAAATGGCTTAATCTCAATAAATTATCCCACACAGGCTTCTCCCCTCAACCCCACTGATCTAGTCACTCCTCTGAGGAAGGACAACCGGGCCTTTCATAAGCTGTCGACTTTGTTCTCATCAGTTCTGTAGAGGACAGTTAGTGAAGGATAATTGCATATCTCATGTGGTAAAGAGATGCATCTGTCATTTGGAGAGACATTAAATGTGATGGGTAAATCTAATGTAGTAAAGTCCTCTGATATCATTATTCCATTTTGATTTGGGTTGTTTACTGTGCTCTACAATTAGATTTAAAATATCAGTGCCTGGAAATGTATTCCTGTTCACATTTGGTTCTACAGAACCTTAACATTCAAAATATAAAGATCCTGCAAGAAGTGTATGCAAAGGATGTGTCCATAACCCAAACTGAAAGTAATCAAATCCTTCCATCTCAGTTATTAGCGAATCAGAAGGTAAGTGTGAATGACACCTTTGCTGTGACAACACAGAGGATGCATCCTTCCATTTCATACCTTTACCCTGTTTTCTATGAGAACCAGGTAATGTTTGAGCATAAGAAGAAAGTGTGAGTATGAAAAAGGGCTGTAATGGGACAGCCTCTGCAGAGCTGTTCTTCAAGGTAAAGTGCTCACAATGACCATATTGCATAACACTGCACAACATACATTTGAGACTGATTCCATTATTTCTGATGATGGTGTAACAAAAAAGCATTCACAGTTCATCCTGTGTAAACATCAACATCTGTGCCAAATTCTACAGCAAACAATCCAGTCTTTGTTTAGATTTTGTGTAAAACTAGAACTGCAAACAAAAGGTTTTAGGACAGGTTGTAAAGCAACCTTGAATATCTGTGAAAAATGTGGAAGTCATTTTAACTGTTTTAACATTTAACTGATGTTGTGGTATGACAGCTTTGAAGCAAAGTATTTTTGCTTTATCCTGTGGTAACTTTGAATATACAAACATTCTGAACATTCTGGCTGAGGACCGAAGACGCAAACTGATCAACCAATCAACAGTTTTATTTCCAAGGTCCAGCAAGTCCTCCAACTAAACCCGCGGTTCTCATGGTATGGAGTGGGGTCCACAGGTGCACTAGACCACAGCAGGGGTGGGCATGAACTACCAGGAAAAAGTTTAATATGTATGATTTATGTTGGGGAAATAAGTAAAAAAGAGTTTACTGACACTATGATGTTGGTCTTTATTTCACTAAAATTCAGCTTAGATCCAGCTTAGATGCGACAGACTAGCAACTGTCAAGGGTGTACACTGCCTCTTGCCCTATGGTAGCTGGGATACGCTCCAACCCACCACCCCAGCCTGCAATCCTGAATTAGATAAGCAGAAGAAAATGGATGGATGGATGAATGAATGGATCGCTTAGATCCTTTTTTGTTGGTAACTGATAAAAGTTGTAGGGTAGGTGAAATGGACAGGCATTTATATAGCACTTTTCTAGTCTAACAGCTCAGGCACACTAGATGGCAAACTCCTTGTGACTAGGAAAAATATCTGGTTGCTCAGTGATTGCATTTAATTTTTTTGTGGCAACAAGCTGGTCAAGTTCATTGCCCATGGTTGCAATAATTTTGTTCACGCTGTGGTCTCCAACCACTGTTCTCCCTAGTGTGACTGCAGCATAACTGACAAGTCAAAGAGCTGTAGACAAGAAGCCATATTTACCCATAAGTTTTTTCACTGTTTTCACTGTTTTCACAGTGTGCTCATATGCAGTGTAACATGCCTGAGGTCTACTGCCAATTAAGAATAACTAATTAATCCAACATAAAAGTCTCTGGATTGTTGGAGTAGCCAGACAGAAAGATTCAAATCCAGCACTTTCTTGCTCTGTGGCAACAATGCTAACCACTTTTTTGCTGGCTTCTAAAGCCAAAAAATGAAAAAGTTTCAAGGGCACAAAACAAATGACAATAGTCATTTAGTCCCTCAACTCCAAAATGACCTATGTCAGTGTTTCTGAAACAAACCATGTCAAGCTTCAGTCGCACAGGCCTACAGACTGGTTGGCGACACCCTGGCAACCTCTGGTCGATAGGGAAAAATGTGTGTTCCCTGACCAGTTGGCAAGTGATTGCTGGAGGTTGCTGAGTGAAAGCAGTCGCAAAAGGGTGCTGTACCAAACCGGAAATGCAGAATGTTCAACTTCAAAGTAAAAGTTGTCCCTTACTACTGCAACTAACACATTTGAAAAAGCACAACTTTTATTTCGAAGGTGAACTGTCTCAGTTTCTGGTTTGTATCGCACTTTACACAGTTTCACCTCTTGGTGAGTAGTTCCTGTTCATGTTTGCAGACAAGGTGGTGTCTTACATCCAAACTACTGGCTAGCAATCTGCTAGTTAACAAAGCAATCACAAGGAGGTTTTCGGCATAGCACCGTATACCTTTTTGCAACCAATTTCATGCTAGCAACTGCCAGCAACCTCCAGCAACCACTTGGCAACTAGTTGGGGAATACACATTTTTCCCTAGCCACTGGCAGTTGCCTGATGGTTGCCAACAGCTCTCTAGGCCTAAGATTTCCTGGAGACACACATTGAACTGCTTCAAAGACCAAAAAAGTCCAGACCTGGACTTTCACTCCTTTCACTTGATGTTTACTTTTGTTCAGGGCTAGGCTATGCAAATCGTAAGGGAAACTTCCTCCAAAATCTCTGTGAACTATTGCAAGGTTCCTCCAGTCTAGAAGCAGCTTTTGTAGCCTGTCTGATCTAAATTTCCAGTCTCTGCTCCATTCTTTCCTTTGCAGGCAGCAAGTGTGTGTGTGTGTGTGTGTGTGTGTGTGTGTGTGTGTGCATAAATATTTTTAAAGTCAACAAAATTCACTCTAACACAAGGCAGACTTCTACACCCCAACCAGGACAGGAACAGTTGTTTTATGAAAAGTCACAGCTTGTTAGGCCTGGGATCTTTTTTTCAGGTGTGACAGTAGACAGTAAGTACTGGCTGCTTCGAGTTATAAAGGGTTGCTCAGGAATAATTGTAAAGGCAGCTTTCATTATGCACTCTCAGGTGACTATTAGCATATCAAACCCAAACAAATTGGTAGACTTTTCCAGATTCTGTTAAATGACCCGTAGCAGAGAACTCACGGTGCTTTTGCAAAAGAAGAGAGAAGGCTACTGTAGTGATTGTTTTTAGACTTTGTCAGCAAGTCAGTCATGACAGGCCATAATGAGCTGTAAAGAGGCTACGTGTGGAACAACATGAAGGTTCACAATCAAAATCGCTCTTCTTGGGTGGCCTCAATCACTGCTTTCATCTAACATGGAGACAGCGGTGATGGATGAGTCACTGAGATGTGTGCGCGCGAGTGTGTGTGTTTCCGTGCATATAGAATCTGTGTCATGTTTAAGTGTTTAAGAGCTTGGTGCTCGGAGCCCATCTGAAAATGTGTCAAATGATGTAATGCGAATAGATCAACACAAGGTCGCACATGGTCGATGAGATATTTTTGGCCACCTTCATGTTAATGCAGATATTGGTTAATTTAAAGAAATGACATCGGCTGAAAAATGTTCCACTTGCTTCCTGACAAGGTGATGTTTCCCATCTCCACTTTACAGAGTTCACAAACAAATGGTTTGAACTACGAATTCCAGCACCTCCTCCGCCTTTGATAATTCAGCTGTTTTTATTATGACACCAAAAAAAAAAAATCTTTTGTCTGCACCCAACAGAGCTTCACTTCAGCACAGAATTGGCTCATGTGGACTGGACACCTCTAACGTTTTTCTTTTTTTTGTCTTTGGTTACTGCATTTACTGCAACGCTCTCCATTAATTAATGGAATTAAAATGTCAGAATTGCCACTTGAAGAAGCCAATTTAAAACTAGATAATCACTCTCACAACTGTTGACCCCATATCTCTTACACCGCCATGTGCTCTTACATAAAAATATATATATAGATATAAACATGCTTATGATTTGTTCTTAAATATAATTACATCTGTGGTTATGTCATATAAACACTGATATTTGCAGTCAAAGACAGACTGACCACAGGCCTCTCTGGAGACAATCTTTAAGACTGCAAGCCTGTGGACATCCTCTAAGTGTTTTCATGGGTTATAATGTCCCCAACAGATCACCGTGTTGTAATTACAGGCCACAGCTGTTCCCGGGGCATGGTATGTGTAATAACAAAAGTCAAGGTCTCATATTGCATGAAGGAAAAGGGAGACTCTGCTTATTGTCGGAGCACATATGGTGTATCAGGCATTCAGCAGAATGGTTTTAATACCAGCAGACTCCCTGTCAGACCTTGTATTTCTGGTTTTCAGTGCAATATTCACTGTGAGACTCGAAGAAAAAAATATGTTAGAAAACAATTTGTGATGCCATGTTGCTGTACTGATGTCCCGAAGCGTGGTAATTATTTAGCTCCAACCCAGGTGGCATGTATTTTCTTTGTGTATGTGGGGCCCATCGTGACCAGCTGAAGAGGCGGAAGCTGACAAAGCCTACAAAGTCCTGTCAGATCCTGTCAAATGTTTTACCTCTACTCTGCAAACCAATGCACAGATTTTAGCAATTCCACTGAAAGTGAATACATTCTCTTTAAATGTGACCAGGTTTCTGGCATAAAACCTGAAGGGTTCAAGGTTTATAAACTGTTTATAAAAGATGGACATAGCCACTGTGACAGCACCAGTCTGTTCATGGCATTTTGAGACTTCAACATTAACATTTTTAGTGCTGTAATTTTTTGTTTGGTTTTTTTTGTTTTTTTTGTTTTTTGTTTTTTTTTTTGTACCCAAAGGTGACCATATTTGGATGAGGTTACCTTGGTTCAATACAGGGGCAACTCACAAACAGATATACCTGCAGAATAGAGTTTCACTCACCAAAACTGAAGCATAAACTTCTTCAACAGGCTGTGCATCACACCAGGCCACATTATTTGTCAGATGAATCTGACAAATAATGTGGCCAAAAGGCACCGACATGACAAACATAGTTGAAAGGTCGAGTGGCGAGGCCTAGCAGACGCCAGTCAGCTACAGCTGCCTGTCAGTCTGTCATCTGTCAGTCAAAGAAGTCAAGCCTCTAACGTTAAGTGTTACCACTAAATGGGTGAGTCATGCAAAAAAAAATCCACTCACCCTATAGTTGCTGGGTGAACCTATCCATATAGCCTCAAGGTGTTTTGGGGCCAGGCTTTAAACATGTAAATATGTAAATTTCATACCTGAATTTGGGCATTTTACCATGGGAGTCTATAGGGAGCCGGCTTCAAGTGCCCACTCCAGGAACTGCAGTTTTTGGCACTTCATTTTGGCTTAATTTTTCCATCTCAGGAAGCATCCCAAAGGCAGAATTGCACGAGAGAAAGCTTCTGGACTGAGCTCACTCATAATTTAAGTGTGCCGTGCAATTAATATTGATGGTTTATAGTCAAGAGTTGTCCATGTAATGGAGTGCTTTCCCAGCAACATCATCTTTATTCACACAGTGATTGCTAATGGATTGGAGCTCAGGAAAATCTATTTCAACTCAAACTCTTTCAGTCAGTGTTTGTGTGACTAATCTATATTTCTGTGTGTGAAATTGCAATTCGAGTTATCTTTGCATGTATGTGCGTGCAAATTAGCATGTGTCAGAGCGTGTCTTCGTGTGTGTGTGTTTGTGTCAGTCACTGCTGATTAAACGGTCACACAAACTCCTCCATTAGCGAGTCATAAGGTGTGTAATTTAGGATTTGAACTGCAGTCAGTGGTGTCGCCGCTCTCTGTTTTCATGGAAAAATACTATTTCAAGCCATTTCCTCTAAGCAGCTCTTCACTATCACACTTAAGGGCAGGGACATTTTAGACAGCAGTGAAGGTTTAATTTGTGTTCAAACTTTTGGATGTAGGTGGATGTATGATTAAAAAACAAAGCAGGTTTTCTAACTTTCATTTATGAGCCACAGTTGATTTGGATAAAGACAGGACTTTTATCAACATTAAAACACCCACATGGTGTTCACAGTAAAGTCAAACGCCTCTACATTTTGTGCTTTTTTTTAGTATTTTGGCTCAGTGTTTCACTCTGAACTGAAAAGCAGAAAATAGCTTTGGGAACATATGGTTAGTTGTTACGTAACTTAATGGCAGTATTCATTTAAAAACAGTGCTCGAACAAGAGACAAAGTAATGCATGTTCCTAACCCAAGATGCACTTTAAGACTGAAACAACTGGTTTCTATGTTTTAGGTTAATGAGCAAATCTTGTGCCTGCATGAATTATTTAGGCTCTTGTTGGCCAGTCAGTAACAACATGTACTGTTCTCACCTCAAAAGGCTCATTAAAATCAGTTACATCCTTTAAAGGAAATTCAGCACAGAATCGCATGGCAGAAACCTGCTGCTCTGCTCTTTATGAGCTCAAACCTTCATGATGAAAGTACTCAAATCCCTTTCTCAATTAGATGTACCAGTACCATAATGTGAAAATCTGTACTCCATAGCAACTCATGTATTTTTAGAATACTTCACTAAAATTAAAGGAGAATCAGTTATAAAATGTTGTCGGATTAAAGGATTTTAATACGGCTCATGTCAGAGCTGGACCATTAACATGTTAAACAGTGTTAGACCACTAGAGGGCAACAAAACTTACAAAAGCAGACGGAGTTTAATAAGGACGCTGGTACTTTTTATACACATCCAGCACACACTGTTAATACATAAATAATACATGATTCAAACGGTTAAATGAATTTGCAGTCATAATCGGGCCACCTGTGTGCCCAGTATTCACTGTCCTTTAAGTTCTGATTTGGTCTAATTTTTAGTTTTCAATTCAGTTTAGTTTCAGCTAGTTTCCTGAGGAATTCTGCTTTTTCCTGCTGAGTTTGTATCTTTCAAAAATGTTTCAGTTTAATTTGTATTCGTTTTGATATTAGCATTTGTTATTTCTCATAAGGTGTGGGCGGGGGTATTTGTCATGTGCAAACTGCAATAAGTTTAGAGAAGCTATTATAATTAATACACACAAAGGTCATTGATTTACACCTTCAATAGATGCATTTTAGTTATGCAAGTGCACAATATTGGTTCAGTTTACTTAATTTTTTTCAAAATGTCACTTTTTATTTTTATTATTCCATGGCTAGTTTTAGTTCGTAGTTTAGCAAAAATAACGTTGCCTGGCACGTGTTTGAGACAACAGCTGCCTGCAAAAGAGTACCCTGAACCACAGACCATACCATATAAAATAAGAACAGGGACAGAATTGTTTTTTGGGGGGAGTTGGGGGTTATTTTTACTGAGATGCAGCTATTTCTATGAGCATATATTATGTTCTATTTAAAAAGCTTTTTTCATGATCAGTTGTCACATAAATGTAATCGAATAAAAAAATCTATCCCCATTTGATGCTGAAACTACCGAAATATTTTGGTACATAATTTCAGTATTTGGTTAGTCTCCCCCACCCTTGAGCACATGTTCTGCTGCAGCCTACACGCCAGTCAGTGAGGTCACAGATGGTTTTTTATTATTAGGATCTGACGGAAGATAGCATACCAGATTTACATACCAAATCAAATTTGTACACGTACACAAGAGAACAATAAAATAAAAAAAATAAACAAATAAAAAAAGAATGCTTGCTTGTGTCAGTAGTAGTATGCAGTGTAGTGCACTCGGTTACCTGTGCTGTCACTCTGTGAACTGGTCCACCAGCACAAAGAACACTTCATCCCAGAGGGGTAATCACAGAGGAGCCACGGGAAGCAGCAACTCTTATGTAATGTACAACTCAGTTTATTTAAAGAAAGCCAGTTTGGGTTAGATCTGGGGTTAACCCATTGTTGCTCTTCTCTTCTGAATTTTCCCACATTTGTGTGCCAGTTATATTCTTGTTATTATATATATGATAAGTGGTTTTAAAACAAGTCTTGGACTCTGATTGTTTGGCAAGTGTCCATTCACATCACATAACATAACCAGAGCAGAAGCCCTGATGATTTACATTTCTTTAGTCACGGGTAAAATCAGCTTTAAAGTGCATGATTGGCATGGTAAACAGGGAGATTAAATTTATGAAATATGCATCACAGTTCATGAATGTAATAGAATTTGACACTCACTGGGACTTTGTGCCAGTTGTGTGTGCATTGAAATAAAAAGAAGGGTTTTTGGATTGTACCAGACAGTCTATATAAGGAGCCAAGCTGCTGTGGTGGACTACCTCAGATCAGCATAGCTTAATTTCTCAATCAGCAACATTGTAAACACTGTGACAGTGTTCATTACAACAAACAAGAAAAGAATAATCTGAAAAGATAAAGGATGTTTAGGGACTCCAAGCACAGTAATAACCGCAGTCTGAGTTTTGGGGTTCTACAAGGTTCTCTGTGCTGTGAATCATTTGCATTCACACATTCATTTAATTCGTCAATTCTACTTTTCAATTCAATTCAGTTCAATTCAATTCAATTCAGTTTTATTTATATAGTGGCAAATCACAACAACAGTTGCCTCACAGTGCTTTATATGTTAGGGTAAAGACCCTACAATATTAGACAGAAACCCCCAAGAATCAGACGACCCCCTATGAGCAAACACTTGGCGACAGTGGGAAGGAAAAACTCCCTTTTAACAGGAAGAAACCTCCGGCAGAACCAGGCTCAGCGAGGGGCAGCCATTTCCCATGACCGGTTGGGGCAAGGAGAAACAGAAGAGAGGAGAGGGAGACAGGACAAAAGACACA
>VVAS01049888.1:0-10684 GCA_015103295.1 Ptychochromis oligacanthus
AAAGCAAAATACCATCAATTAATACACTGATAATAACACTGAGTTTCTGCAATGATTTAGACTACAGCCTCATAAATTACAATGTCAATATTTATATTATTATGTATATGTAACAAAAGTGCACATGAGCGGGAGAGTCACAGGGACCATTTTGCTGCATTAGTTGTTCTGATTTTAATTACATACTTAAGCAGTATTTTCAGTACAGGTGTTTCAGTTTTCACAGAGTGTTTTGACAGTGGGATACGAGTACTTTTAACTAAGGAAATGATTTGAATACTTCCTCCTGTACATTCTTTGAACATATTCTTGCAGTTGTTTCCCTGTAAACTTCTAAAAAAACTTTTAATTAAGTCCCTCTAAAGCACCAAGTTGTCACCCAAGAGAATACAGTATTTAACTGGTATCACAGACATAATAAGTGTAATTTGCAGGCTGCTGTAATCTGAAGCACTGTTAGAGTTTCAGCTTTGCTCACCCGGTCTTGAAAGAACATCAAACATTAATGGGACGTGGGCTCTGCACTTCTCTTCGTTCTTCTTTTCATGTTCCAAAGAACTTTTGCTTTTGTTGAGTTCATCTGCAATTTCCTTTGTTTTCTTTGTGTAGCCGGTATATTTCCCCAACGTGCTGTTGTACTGGGTCAGAAGCATCTTGTTAAAGTAGATTTGCCCCAGATAAACAACATCATCTTTGGAAGTAAACAGGCAACGAACCAAACCATAACCAAAGTAAGCATCTGTAACATAAAGCCAGCAATTAGCTGATGTAGAAATGTTCGTGTTCATTATCTTTTCACACACAACAGAAACTGCAGTTCAACAATATTAAAGGCTTTTTTGTTTAATTTCTCTAATAATATGGAGCTTTTTTTTTTCATTTTTACTGTCTGACTGTAGCAAATAAACAGCAGTTTTTATATTGAAGTTACTTACTTCCTCTTGAAAATAACAGGAACGCACATGGTACTAATAAAAAGCTGTGAATACGCATGGTGACAAACTAGAAATCACGAATGAAAATCAGAAGGAATCTGATCTTGTAGCATAAGGAAGTGAATCTGCTGACTGAACAACAATATTTTATTAAGCAGGTGTGGCTCTAAGTAGGCGTGGTGCTCTGTGTGTAATGATTCACTTTGATTTTTGGATTTTTGCAGACTAAAGTTTTTGTTAAACAGACATTGTCAGAAGTTATAGTTTTTCTGTACTATCCACAGAATTTATATCAGTCAATATCGGGATTGTTGACAGCTGTGTGCTTATCAGAAACTATGATTTTATTTATTTGTAATGATATTGATTTTAGTGGCCAATGTTTATTTATTGTGACATCAGTATTTCACTGGCTAAATGTCCAAAGATAGTGTGATAAAGAGCTGCAAGACAGTTCAGTTCAATTTTTTTTTTAAAATAATAAACATTTCTTTATTTCGCTGCAACAGGGACATTAAATAACAACCAAAGTCAAATAAACAAACAATCAAGTGTTATTTTAAATAGTGGTATTTGTATCAGCCCAGAATTACACAACTGGTGCATTTCTAGTTCACAGCAGGGAAGTACCTCTGTGTTGCTTCTTTAAAGCTAAATTTGCCATATGTGTTGGTAATCAATGTATGTCCATGTGTAATTTAACATATTAAACTCTGCTAATGAGTTGTTTTCCTTTCTATATGGTGAGGAAATATGTTTTCTTTACAAATGTGTGTATCCTTGATTTAAATGTTGAATTCTTTACCGAATGATAGTCTGATATTTGTTTCTCTCCCCAAACCAAACTGCACCCCAATTTTTTGTGTTTGTTTGCATGAGTTTTAATGTGTGCAATCTCTCTAAGTTTAAGAAATTAGTTTCTCTAAAGTCCCTCAACAATTAAAAATGTTCCATTTGTGACTCCCAGCAGGCCCAGAGTCAGTCCCACTGCACAGAAAACATCTGGTCCAAGACTCTGATGACTTTTCATTATTTCTGTTTCTGCAGAAGAAGAAAACAAGAATGTCAGTCATTACTGACAAAATGAAACATAATCTTCTTATTTATTTATTTATTTATTATTTTTAAGAACAAATATCTATAATAAAATATTTACCCTAGATTCTTGTTTTGGGTCTCTCCAGTGCTGAGTGCTCCACAGTGCAGCTGTAAATGTCCCCCTCACTCGGTGTGAACGTCAGAGTTGAGAACTGGTGGAAAGCTTGATCATTATTTGGGAAATATTGACTGACACCCCCTCGGACACTGGATGGCTATTTTTGGTCGAGGTGACTTTGATGGAAGGTGGGTAGAAATGATTTACAAAGCAGATCAGGCTGTTTTCAACTCCCAGCTCAACTTCTTCTGCAGGGTACAGGATGCTTCCAGGGGGGTCTGTGGTGGGTCAGAATTAAGTCTAATCTAAGTAAAACAAAGGATTAAGTTATAAACTGATTCTTACTTTGTGAGAAGGTGAAGAAGCTGTTGAGCATCAGGATTATGAGACCAGAACGCTTCATGTGTGAGCTGCAGGTGGCCATTGTCGGAAAATCCCACACGATACAGTCCGAACAAAATAGAAACCTTAATATCTGTCAGATCAATAAAGAGTGACCACATCCTACTTGTTACATGAACACTGATGGTAACACAGCCATCTAACCAGTTGTACTGGAGACAGATACTCTACATTTGTCAGTAATTACATAAACAAAGCTTTTGTGCATGCATCATCATCCAGAAGTGTCGTGTATGAGAAATTACATGGAATCATGACATTTAATACACCATGTAATTTGGTGTTTACCAGAGTTTTAGTCCGTGTTTCAATGCTTTCCAACTTCCTCATACTGTTTGTAACACACTTAATAATAATGATTAATAAATATATGGAAGTAGCCTAAGTCCTAAAAGCAGAAGTGGTTGTGTCATGAATGGATCCTGTGACCACAGCTGCAGGGTTAACGGGTCCCTGTGTAGTTCCTTTGGTCACAAAGGACGTTAGATTCAGTGATTTTCACCAAAATGCACGGTGTACTTTCAAACATGCTGAAGGCATTTCCGTCCTCATAAAACATTTCCAAAGGAGATTTGTTTCAACGTTATTTAAACCTGCATTGCTTACGTCATGTTTTCTGGCTCCTTCTTCTCTGCTGGCATGTTTGCTGAGTTTGGTGTAACAACAGATCCACTGATAAGTGCCAAACCACAGGCAGTGGAATGTGTATGTGAATGACCTGAAACCCTCATGCCTGTGAATAAACCTAAAATCTGTTCTTTTCTTTGTCAAGTTAAGTAAGCATTAATACAGCAGGCTTACAGTATGATAACTCTTGGAGGCCTTTCACAATTCTCCTTTTTAAGTTTATTTCACTAAAAGCATTTTAAAGCAGAAGGAGAACTTAAGTTTTTAAGGTTGACAGAAGTGCCGGAGTTGTCCTCTTGGCTTTCAGTGCATTCCCATATACATTCAGAGCCTCAAATGTTTGAGTTGGGTTATTAATAAGATACCTGGGCACAGTGTATACAAATGCATTTCTTTCAAAATCCACACACAAAAGCTCCTAAGCATCAAATTCAAACTGTACCTCAGTTGTGCCATCAACAAAACAGGGCAAAAGATTTCATGTACAACTGAAAAAAAAGAAAATGAGAATAATAAAACTTATAAATGCACTGGTACAAATTTGCGACAATGAAAAGTTACACTATAGATGCAGTAAAGTAAGCAAGCAAGTAGTTTCTCTCAGGGAGTTTTGTTGTCTGCAGAAACGTAAGAAAATGTCAAATGAAGTGTTAGGTTTTGAGCTTAGTCGAACAAAGGAGTAAGTTAGAAACTCATTCTTAGTTTGTGAGAAGGAAGCTGTTGAGCACCAGGATTATGAAAGCAGAATGCTTCATGTGTGAGCTGCAGGTGGCCATTGTGGGGAAATCCCATACAATAGAGTCCAAACAAAGTGCGAACCTTAATCTCTGCCAGGTCCGTAAAAATATAAGATTCCTGATTTACCAATGTACTGGAGACAGATACTCTACATTTGTCAGTAATTACATAAACTGTTCTGCATGCAGCATCATCCAGAAATGTTGCATGTGAGAAATTTATGTGTGGTTATGAGATTTATTACATCATATCTTTGGGGGTTTACCACAGTTGTAGTCTACGTCAATACTTTCCAACTTCCTTATACTGGTTTTAACACCTAATCTGAGTTTTTTTGGTCTTACTACAATGGGTCACAAGTGTAGTTTCATTAGAAAAGAGGAAATTAATTAATTAGGTATTCCTTGTTGTAGTTTGTAGAGAAAATTGATTTGTCTCTCATACTCAGTTAAATTATGGTCGGTATTTAATAATAATGGAACAATACTTACCAAGATGATGGTTTTTATCCACTTTACTTGACACAAACATGCATTTTTAACTTAATTTGTATACAATAGTAGCCTAAGTCCTAAAAGCAGAAGTGGTTGTGTCTTGAATGGGTGCGGTGACCACAGCTGCAGAGTTAAAGGGTCCCTGTGTAGTTCCTTTGGTAACAGAGGAAGTTAGATTGAGTGCTTTTCAGCAAGATGCATGGCATACTTTCAAACATGCTGAAGGCATTTCTGTCCTCATAAAACATTTCTGAAGAAGATCTGTATCAACCTTTTTTAACCTGCACCTGTTTCTTTTGTTTTTTCAGCCTGATGATGGCCTCCCTCACTTGCACTGACGTCTCTTTGGGCCTCATATTTAAAATTACAGTAAAAAGCTGTAAAATAAACTCCAGATATTTTATCTGCTTAATTTGTCATGGAATAATGAATGAACAGGCCTCACCTTGCCATGAAACTGCTTGCCAATCAATTTTCCAATTACCTTTGAGTCTCAGAAAATGGGAGACTGTCTATAAAAATGGTTGTAATTTCTAAACAGTTACTATAAAATTTATGTAAAAACCCCTTGAATTAAAGCCAAACGTCTGCACTTCAATCACATATTGAGTGTTTGTGGCAAAACTGCAAATGTTTTGTGTTTGGCTAACAAATTGTGGACCTAAAGTCACACAGACACACACACACAAAGAATAAAAAAATAAATAAATCAATGAAAGGCTGGAGGAAGGCAATAAGTAGACAACTAAACCAGACAGTAAGACATCAAGTATAATCTCAAAATCAGCTCTATAAAAATATGCTTTAAGAAGTGATTTAAAGGAAGTTACTGACCCTGCCAGCCTTATCTTCTCAGGCAGGTCATTACAAAATGCAGGGACCTGATAGCAAAAGCATATTCACCTTTAGATTTAAAGGTGACCCTCTCCTTCTTTCCAAATCTCTGACTCTGTGGACTGTAAGGCAGCTGTTGGCAGGTTATCAGCCAGTTCTCTGTAGTGAAATATGGACCGTATGTTACTGTAGTAATCACAGTTTAAATAAAACTAATCCATATGAAACTTTACACACAATGATCATGGATCATTTGTCATGCAGTAATCAGTTACAGTTGATGGATAAATGCTTGTCATTGTTGTCATTATGTTGGAGATTATATACATATTTGAGTGAAGATGAGACTGAAATGACTAAGTTTATAAAACTGGACTGAATGTAGTTTCAAATGAGGTTTTAAATGAAGGCTGCAGAGAGTGTGAAAGTTTTCGGACTAAGTTTCAAGTTGAAATTTGTTTATATGCCGAAATACAGTCAGTAAATGTTGTCAAGCAACATTTTTAAGTATGCAATGTCTGAAAATTTGAACCTCGATATTGTGTCTACTGAAAATGGCCTAATCCTGATATCATATCTTCATAAGTAAACTGTGTATCAACTGTTTGATACATGTTTTTTTATCTTCAGTTACTCAATTTAGTGAATTTATATTTATATAAAGCCAATTCACAACAGCCACCTTGTACAATAGAGAAAAAACCCCAACAATCAGAAGATCCTCTATGAACAAACACTTGGCGATGGTGGAAAGGAAGAACTCCCTTTTAACAGTAAGAGATCTCCAGCAGAGCCAGGCTCACAGAGGAGCAGTCATCTGCCTCGACCGGAGAAAGAGAGGAGAAAAAAGGAGAGCATAGAGAGACAGGACAAAACAGACTATGGGAGAGAGAAAACAAAATTTAACACAATGCAAAAGCATTAGGAGTGAAAAGATGGGAGTGGAGAACAAAGGCTCAGTGCATCATGGGAAGTGTCCCAAGCAGCCGGATCTTATAGTAGCCTAAGTAAGGGATGGTTCAGGGTCACCTGATCCAGCCCTAACTATAATGTACAATCCCTGTTGTGTTTTGAATCAACTGAAGGCTTTTCAGGGAGCTTTTTCAGCAGCCTGATAATAAGGAATTACAGTAGTCCAGCCTAGAAGTAAAATACAAGAACTACTTTTTCAGCTTTACTTTAAGACAGGATTGTCACAAATTGTGAGGTCAAAGAACCGAAATGCAGGACTACGTAGAAAAAAAGGTGAAGGAAACAGGCACTTAGCAATCCAACAATACAGTGTCCATGAGTAGGATCTAAAACACAAAAGGCCAGGAGGATATATAAATCAAAACTTCCACAAGGAAATAAATTCAAAATGCACTGTGAGCACACAAGGAATGGGAAACAGGTGCTAAAATGAAAACGAGACATGAGTAACTGAAACACTGAATACTGGAGAACACAGGAGGATGGAACAAAGGGGACTAATGACCCACTCACTCATAACTGTAACACTGAACCCCAACAGCTGAGAGCTCAGAATATTCATGAATACATGAAAATAAAACCTGAACAATAAGCAGCGCCAAGAAACCATGAAGACGAGTGAATAAACAGGAAACAAACCCTTAACAATAAACAAAGAACCAAGAATCAGAAACCAGAGTACCTGAAAGAATGAGAATTCAAAACCTCACACCACAGACCATGAGCAGGACTTCAGGTATCACCTTCATTTTGTCCCTGTCAGGTTGCATTAATTATATCAGCTTTATTTAACCAGGTTTGTTGTCTATTAAAGAAAATTTGAATTGGATAAATGATAACTGAGTAGAATATTAAAATGATTAAAATAGGTCTTTTCTACTATTCCCCCCCAAAATAAATAACACAGTCCACATTGCCATGCATTCATATTCCTCGGTCCAGTGGATTAAAATGAAGTCTCTGCTCTTTATTTACCCGTTTCCATGGAGAATCCTGGTATTGGAGCTCCACTGAAGATGCTTTCTATCACTTCTCATACATGTGCTTAACTCAGAGTGAACCCAGAGCTGACTGAACTAACTCATCAGTTTTTTCATCTCAGAGTTTATTATTTACTTATTTATTTATTTCAAACAACAACAACAAAAAAGTTTAAAGTTAGGCATAATCTAAAAGTCTTCAGTGGTCCACCCAAACTTTTCTCTAAATCTCTAAATCATCACGAGATGTCTTCTGGGCTCACACTTTAAATCCATTTTTGCTCTTCTGTTGATAAACTTGTTGATACTGATCCTCCATCCACTGTATTTCTCTGTCACTACTAAGTTATTCCCTCAATTACAATTCGACAACAATCAAGACAAAATTACTCAGATAAATGAAGAATAGAACATTATTTAAATCACTTTGCTTTATTTAATATTTAGTTATGTTTCCTTAATGGTAATTGACCTCTTGTGGCCCACCTGCAAAGGTCCATCAGGGTGCCAGGGGGCCACACTTTGGGAATCACTGCTTTAAAATCCCTTAATGTTGCTCTCTTGCTCGCCGTGGACTTGTTTTCTGCTGTTTACGTCCCAGCAGTATTTTGCTGGTACGTCAGACATTACTAAGTCTCAGGTTTAGAGTTTCAAAGACTTGACTTGTGCTTGAGGCCCAGCTGCATGTATTGATTTTTGGCCACTTGGGGGCGATAGAGCAAGCTGAAAACACAAGATGCCTCAAAGTAAGCATATTTGCTCTGAGATGCCCATTTACACATACAGCAGAAAAAGAACAGCATACAGCTGTTTTTGCTGCTGGAAACTCGGCTGATGCAGCACAGAATTTGTGGACTGGAAACAACAAAACAGTCTCATCAAGGTTAGAGAGTGAGGGGTAGTGCAAAGGAGAAGTGGTGGGTGAGGAGGGTCTCTGTGGGTTTTTACACTGTCAGTTCAAAAAGCACTTTAAAGACGAGCAAATAGACCACAACATTTTATTAATGCAGGACCAAACTCTCAATGAATTCCAAAAGACTTTTACAGAGTCAGATAAACATTTCAGTTAAATAATGGAAAGATTATTTGTTAAACACCCATTTCAGCCCGCCCTGCAGTTAACAGTTTTAATTTTAGTGTTTATTAAAAGCACATCAACACTGGATTTATACATCCATCCATTTTCTGCCCCTTATTTCAGGTCATGAGGTCAGCAGTCTAAGCAAAAAAGCCCAGACCTCTCTCCCTGGCCACCTCCTCCAACTCCTCTGGGGAGACACTAATGCATTCCCAAGCTAACCGAGAGATATAATCTCTCCAGCATCTACATACATACATACATGTATGCTGTACATACATCTACAAATTTTACATTTATGTTTAATATATGATAATGTGATGTTTAATATTCTTTGATAACCATCTGTACCATAACAGCAGCAATTCATTCCGTAATGTGACAAACAAGTGGAGGTAGTAACAACAGAATCAGTATGTGTGTTAAAGTCAAATAAATGGCACCTCTGGTTCTGTTGTGCTGGCATTCTGTGTAGACTCTGGGGCTTGGGATGGTTTATTATTATACAACCAAAGGCACAATAAACCAGAGTCTTCTAAATTACGTTATTGTAAAAACCTGTGTCTAAAAAGACTTCAGAATTATTTGGCTGCATTCAATCTCCCTCAGCTCCTATCGTCCCTGCTGTTGAGCGGCACTACATACCATGATGCTGCTGCCACCATGCTTCACCACATAATATCCCACATCCCAGTGTGAAATCTTCTAATTTCTTGTTTTGCTCAATCAAAGCACTGAAGCCAAAGTTGTTCAGTTCATTCATGGCAAAAAAAAAAAGAAGCATAAAATCTTTACGTTAAAGCGGCTTGTGCAAGTAAAGTTTTGACATTTCAGCTTAAAAAAAAGACATAAATGAAGAATAGTTTAATGCATGTGTTTATAGTTTATTGTATTTTTAGTGTGCTGCAGTCCTTCGCTGTCCTTGAGCTGAGAAACACCTGATTCACCTGCATTTTGCTGGAAGAGCAGTAAACAGTTTAGTAGTTTATTCTATAGCAACTGGCCATATGTTTTGTTTGAATTGTCATTAAGTTGTGTACAAACTGTTAAAATTAAGTATGTTGTGAAATCTGTAAAAATATGTAGTGGAGTAAAAAGCACAATAAATAGTATTTTTAATGAGGTGCTTGCTTTAAATTTAATTTGGAGCTCATCATTTCACTTATCACTTAGATGGTGCGTGCGAACATTGCATTGCATTACATTATGTATCATCGAGTGCTTTGACTCATTAAAATAACTGAATAACTGAAAATTTAGCACATAACTAGTATTATGATAGTAATGGCCATTTCATTTGAGCCACACACATTTTTTAAATAATTTTTAAATAATAATAATGACAACTTCCACATTGAAGAGTTTAGACCTTCAAAACAGCAGCATCTCTGACAGGAACAATTACAGCATAGAGAAATCTAAATAAATCAATTAAGTGTATTAATTTAAGAGTTCATTTAGTTGTCATGTTTCATAAAATAAATTCTTAAATCATTTGTTTTTTTGTTTTCTTTTCTTTGCTGAATTGGCCAATATAAGGATACCCTTTCTTAACTGGCAAACTCAAGATGTTAAGCCTTGTACAGTGTGACTGCGCGTCATAAAATATGACTCGCAGTGTATATCTTCTTGATTTTCAGATTTTTTTTTTTTTAAAGTTTACTTTTAATACACTGAATAGCACAATATAAATACGTAGCATATCAACCTGAGTGTGAAAATCTGATTTAATCCACATGAAACCTTCTTCTGTTCTTCCATTGTTTCTTAGATGATTCCACCTTCAGATAATTTCACATTTCTGCTCATTTCTTCGTTATTTGAGCCAAACAGGCAGACTAACTTGTTGGCACCAACACTCGGCCTAGAATAAAAATGAAAAGACAAACAAGAGTCACAATTTGTTGATTTTAAGTCACAATAATGCACTAAATATCTTCAAGTCTTCTGTAAAAACTGCAGTTGTTACAATAACTGTTACAGAGTTACATGTGTAAATAATGACTGTTAGAATGAAATGAGGATTTTTCAGCACGCTGCTTTACTGCAAAACACAACTTTGTGTGCTGTTAGTCCTTAAATCAACTAATGCAATTGCTAAAGTAAGTTACAGATTTTCTTAATATTTTGGAGGTTATTTTTGGCATGTTTCTCACCTGCAGTCTTCCTCTTGTACAAAATCACTCCAACAAGTAAAAAGACCAAACCCAGCAGCAGCCCTGCTGCACCAATAGCGATCTTATTCTTCTCTGCCTCAGTTGTTGGGACTGAAAACACATTTATTACTATATTAGATTTACATACTGTGAATTTAATATGTCTTATATTTAATAACAATGTCATACAGTAGGATGATGTCCAAAGAAAGACTCTCTTACCCCAGTCATAAACCTTGGGCTCCATGAGGCTGGCGTGCTCCACCATGCAGCTGATTTTCTCTCCAGGTTTGGGTGTAATCTCCAGATAAG